>JAANSM010000088.1:0-51733 GCA_036850725.1 Orchesella villosa | reverse complement strand
TAGTCATAGTCTCAGAAAAAACATGAGAAGAGGAGAACAGTATTCAGATACATAATTATGGTACTTGAATGACATTTGAACATCAATACATAATCAATGAGAATGCATATTACGCTAATTTATACAAAATGGAAATGAAGTCCGGTTTAGTCAAATACAAACAGAAAAGGTCCCTATTGGGACGCAACACCAAACCTTTCGCTATGTACAGCGTTAGTTTACTAAAAAACTTACGTGTTTCACTAATTATATGTATCAGGTATACATTCAAAAAATTAACAGTCGGAGATTCCAAAAATATTTTGTTACGTCGCGTTCGTGTATATCTCTGCTGTAGTAAAATATTCATAGTTGGTAAAACGTAAGTAACAGTAGGCATCAAGTGTGTTTTTACGAAGAAGTAGAATTTTTTGGAGTATTTGAAAGCGGATTTTAGGCAACAGGCTTGAATATAAAATAGAGAATATTGTTAAAGATCCTTTTTGTATAATAAATTACGGAGCATCCTTCCTTATCAGTTCTCTCGAAAAGGACATGACCGTTGTGACTAAAAAGGTAGTATGTATGTATAGCTGAGAAAAAATTTTCTGATTAGAATAAGTCAAGTCAAGTAGACAAAAGTATTGTTGCTTATATGCATAAGAATATATGTCGATATATAGTGTTTCTTGAAACGATCGTTGCTTTAGTGACAGGTCATCGCCAACCTTTTTCACAGTACGTAATATACAAGCATATATATTTCCCTCCGTATTCTTTCACAACAACGCAACGAAGCTACCGACACAAAAATCATTATTATCTTCAATCTTCCAAAACATAATCCTATTTCTTTGTGATCCAGCCTTTTCTTCTCAAGTATTCTCACGGAAGACATTTATGCCAGGCAAACCCGGACAAGATTGAAGATGCAAAACTTCTTCATTCTCGTATTGTCCTCCTCAAATCTTCAGAGTTCATCGAACTGTTGGATGGAGACTCAAGGTTTTGTTGACATGATGTTTTCCTCTCCCTAAAATGGTGCTCTCATTCTCGGCTATGACTACCTTATTTCAGCTCGTATGCAGTAAATGAAATGTTTTCTAGACTCGTTGAATATTAACGCATATCCAGCAGAATAAACCCAAAGCACGTAAAATGTTCGAATAGAAATGGAAAACAGTTTGGGTCTTAAATGAATCCTGTGATATGAAATCATTTTTTCATGGTAGTTCTATTGTTAAATACCGCAACAAATACATATGTGGAATAGGACAAAAATTAACGTGTTCAGTTTTTTACTTTTCTTCAATATACCAGCTTCTGGGCAAGCTGTTACTTATTATTATTAGCAAAATGTGTGAAACGGACTTTAGAATCTTCTTATAAGCAGCCGTGCAATCTCAGATTATCGTAAGGGTATTCACTTTGAGTCTTTTGTCAAGGACACCATTTTCTGTTGTGTATGTGTTTAGTGTGTAAACAATGCAGAGTTTCGAGATGTTGACGAGTAAATGTAGAGATTGAAAGATTCTCATCTCTCCGCACGCATATCCATACCTATAATACCTCATGTTGGGATAGGCATGCCTAAACGTCCTTCCCACAGCCACTTGTACTTACTGTAGGGTATGCAATGCCCATTTTATGTACATTTTTATAATAAATAAATTATTGGATCGGTTTCTTAGTTAAATGTACGACATCAACATCTCTAAAAAATCGCTCATACGAATTCAAGAATAGTTAGAAAATTCTTTCATATAATGAACCGCAGAGAATCGAAATAATCACATACAAGTGTTCACCCAATCTTTAGAAATTACTTTTAGTCACGTCTTGGTACTAATTTGTTTCACTTTTATCGTTCATTTACTCAAACTAATTTCCATTTTGCTCGTTACTGTTAACATTAACTGTGACACCGAAAAAAAAGTTCATTCACCATTTTTTATAGCTGGATGTTTTGGCTGGGTTCTTAAATTCATCCCTAATTGTTTCCACAGCGAACAAGGGAGGCGCCAGTCAAATGAGTTAGTAATGTTGACAAACGATCAAAGTATTTAAGCATTTTTTCATAAAAACGTTCAGTCAGTTCCAGAATGACGCGCCACATTGTACGTTTTATTATTATGTGTAGGCGAAAGTCAATTGGATGATTATTTTGTTTCAAATAATAATATGTGGATATCTCAAAGGTGCACGGTAGTAACCTTTGTCACCACAAGGTACATAAAATATCATGTCTCATATTACGGAATTAATTTTATCTTTATAGTCTTCTTGCTCTCGATGATCTGGTGTATGAGATGACGAGGACAAAGATGACTGTGCATGGTGATGATTTTCGTACAGTTGTCTAGTATGTTGTATATGTAGCAGCAACATACTTGTACAGAAATGGAAAGACAGGCCGATGAACTTTTTACACTCACTCATACACACACACACATTCATATAGATATACACACCACGTACATTCCTGCTCACATATGCTACTATCACAATCATCACGGAACACCAAGCCCCAAAGCTGGTTGCTTCCTTGCCTTTTCTACGTAACTAAGCTGTGTGGATTGCTATTTGATGAAGATTCTATATAACTTAAATGTATTACAATACAAGAAATATTCCATTGGTAATTGCTTTCTTCTTTCCTCCTTGTCTACGACTACTCGTTGTCAAAATCAGTTTCTATTGTTGTTCCAATGAAAATGAAAGCGGAATCCGGAATTGAGGACGAGAGAAAAGCAATTATGTATTCCAATCTCTGTTAGTTATTTCTACATACTCATATGGTTCATCTACTATGTTGTCAAATGTTAAAAGAATCACTTTTAAATTGTTTCCTATACCAAAATATGAGTTTGTATGGAACTCATTAAAGTTATACTACTTGTTATGCAAGAATATTAATAAGAGTTTTGTTAGCATGGAACTCGACAAATTCGGTAGTTTAATTCAAAACATGTTATCTCGGCTTGCATACATTCCAATGGTTCCAGTTGGGTTTAATGTACCAAAATTATTCACCCGTATTGAAAATTTGAGGGTTGTTAGCTGTAAATAATAATAAAATAAATATTTTCACCGTATGCTCAATTCTTCCGTTTCGTGGAACTTTTTCTTCCAAACTTTATTTACGATAGGTAGTGAAAATAAGCTGGTGTTTGAGAAGATACCCGACTGCGAGCAGTGGGATTAGATCGATAGATACATGTTTGATATTATTAACAGTCAATGCTTTTTAAAAATAGGCAGCTAATGCATTTGCGAGAGTGTATAATTCAAGCTGCTTGATGAAGCGCAATAATGAAGTATAAATACACGCTGGATGAACTAAAAAGGCCAATAAATTCAGGAATTGTGATTGATAGAGAACGAGAGTGGAAACACTTCTAAAAACCAATATTGACATTGCTAAGGAGATCTTACTGAAAGGTGAAACTTGCTTTTTTATACGAAAGGATGAAACTGATCGGTTTGTGCACATTTTTAACGAGCATTCTCTCTGGTTTTGCAGAATCTTCGGTGGTGCTATCAGATATGCATGAAGAATTCATATTTATACATACACAAAAAAAAGTATCATAAATATTTATGCCCTTTTATCTCATTTGGTGGTGTCAGGACATGGAGATCAGAATTGGATAAGGCTTCCATACGTTTATGTATCTAGGAACAAATCACAACATGAAAAACAAAAAACCGATTCTCATCTGCCGTCAGCAGCAACATCATGGTGAAGATCGTAAATGTCATTTATATGCAAGCTGTTTGAGTGTTTTACCCTTCCCATTCTCTGTTTATTTTCTATGTAATATTTATTTCTTGTAATTATTATCGTCTGTAAAGCCGATCTTAGCTGAAAGAAAGATGAGTTTTTATCTTTTCACTTTCAAAAAATTTCCATTTACTATTTTCAAATGCAAGTACTTATCCATCTTCAATGAAAAAGGCAATGGCACCGTATAGTGTGATTGTGGATTGTGGTAGGCAATTTTCAGTCACCATTACTCACACGTCTGGCGTCAAGCGTCGTTGTTTTTGTGCCATACGTGACAAAGCGCCTGTGAAACTTTTTCTTGTTATTCCGTTAGGTATTTATCCAAAACGGAAAGACTTACCACTACTAAAACTGCTTATTTGATTCCAATTTGTTAGCTTGTTTCAATGCATTTCTACATCTTGTTCTTGCCAAAGTTTGAACAACGGATGTAAAAAAAAGCGTTGGCTTTTGCATATTACCCAATAATTCTAATAACTTTGACGAGACATTGTGATGCAGATGTTTATGTACCTCTTATATCAATCAATATATGCGAATGCTGTGAATGAACTCTAAATTGTAAGTGTACAGTTACTTCGCGACATTTGATTAGAATGATAATACTTTTAGTTCCAAGTTATTCCAACTTTGTTTCTATTTTAAATTATAAGGTATCCTCTTTTGTTCCTGACGTGACAATTTCCCCAAAAGATAAAACTATTAATAAGGTATATATTCTCAGTGATATGCATTGACTCAAAATGCTATACTCTTGCAACATTTTCGCATAAGTATTGCTGACTAAAGTCTGTTTCTGGAATGAGGTGGAAGACGGGTCTACAAATATAAATGGAACTGTAAATGAGAAATGGTTGAGAACACGCCGGATAAAATCAGTTATAAAGGTGTACATAATAAATCAATGAGTTGTGTTTCGGGTCCTCACTTAAACATGATAAATTGCATGGGGACCTAGTAGGTTTTCATATGCTAAACGATGATAAACAAGACAAACGTGGTACAAGAGTTCATAAAACGTCTGAATGATGATGATGAATATGTCATAACTCCAAAAAAGTGAAGAGGTCATTGGCAGAGCCGACTTCAAAATATTTATGCAAATACAAAATCATGCAAAGACTTGCTAAACCAGAAAGTCCTATAAAGTCTGCTTGTGTGTGTGTGTGATGATAGAAATTGTAGGCGATACGCATTCAACTCATTCCGCGTGCATGCTGCATTCCCACACAAACTAGCAACCAACCGACCGTCAGCGGAGAGGGTTGATGAGGGACTAAAGTGTCGAAAGGAAAACGATTTACAAGCTCCGCATTTATATGCAATACCTATTGCTAAAAAAATTCCCTTGTTGGATGTTGTAATTGCAATTTTGTCAGCGAAAAAACTGTCATCGCCACTATCGCTATGCTCCTGGGTTTTGTGTAGGAAACTCTTATTTTGGAAACACATTATTATTCGTGAAACTGAGACGATTGACGACAGCAGTAGTGTTGCATTACGTAAAATTTAATTTGATATATAAATGAAATGTAAGCTTACATTTTTTTCTAATCTCACTTCTTTGTATTATATCATATTTCAGTTTTCCCACTCGGTTTGATGAATTCCGTTGGGTTTATCACTATGATAGTAGTTAGATTGAAGAATCCTATATATTTTTTCCGAATGTTTGTAGACTTCTACATTGCGCTGACGTAAGATGTAAGATGTTGTGAGCTACCTTGCTATATCCTTCATTTCACGTTTATTTGTTTGATGGATGGAATCAACCACACGGGCATGCGTATATTTGTCATTCTACTTGTAGGTCTTAATAATACATACAATTGTGAGAACATGATTAACCATCTTCTTGTTAGTGCTTCGTGTCGTTGCTGTGTATGTATTCATTAATGCGGCAGTAACTCTTGCGACGCACTTCTAAGTCATCCATAAAGATTTATGTACCGTAGTCGAGGAAGTACGAAAATACTAGATAATTGTATGGATTCCTGATTTTGTACGTAACAGTAATAGTTGAGCATTCAGCTAAGCTAGTAGAAAGGTACATATAACCAGTTTCATAAGATGAAAGCTCATCTCCATCTTTGGTGAGAGCGAAAGAGAACATCAAGTCATGTCTCTCCAGATATGAGCTCCTGCTGCTACGAACTTTATGTTACATGCAGTGTCTCACTTTTACCTGTGTTATTATCTGATGCTAAATTATAATTTAAAAATATTATTTTCATAAGGAACGTCAACGGATCTCAAGAAAGTGCTTACTTTGCTCATTATAAGAGGCTGCATTTTTACTTTTTTTCTTGTAAAGATGAAGGTGCACGTTATTTTAGAATTTATGACGCAATTTTCCTTGACTCCCATAGGACAGTTTTAAAAGTGAGTAAATGAAAATTAACTCTCCTTCATATTTCAAACCCAACCTCTTTCATAGGGTGATTCTATGTTTTCTTAGTCTATCGGACTAACTTTCGCGGAACATTGTTAAGAGTAAGAAAGTGTCATATTATCTCGTTCCTTCTATTCATCAGATTTTGTGCCTATATCTTTTTGCGTATTTGCTAGAACATAATAATTTGAAATAAATAGATGGCCATGAAATCTGTATTTAACTTCAATGTTGAAATGCGTTTTGAGTTAGTTATGTTTGATGTCTGGTTTAAATATAACTAACAATAGAATAGTGATGATAGAGCAATTCCAACACAAAATGAAGCTGATTGTAAGATGTACGCATAACCATAGTATCCTGTTGGCCTTTTCTTTACATTGTACATAGTAACTTTTATTAAGCTATAATTTCACTGTCTAAAATAAGATAATCTAACAAGTCCTTTCATCAACCGAAATTATTAAAATTCAAAAGGTTACTTGTTAGCATCTTCTCTCAAAGCCCACTCAAATGGGGGGGAGGGTAAAAAAATTACAGACTCCAAAGCCAAAGCTAGAGAACGAAGAAGTTTTGCGTCTGGTTCAGCATTTTACACTAAAAATAAATTATATCCAGCTGAGCAGAAGACCCTAAAGTATCCTATTTGTAACTATTGTTAGTTTCTTCACAAATGCTCCCATGATTATCATTAAACTATTGATTCGCGACATATTAATTTCCAATGGGCACATGAAAATTGTACTAAAAATTATGTGGCGTTTCACCACAGGTAGGCAGTCCATATAGATATTTCTTGTATCTGTTCAGTACATCAAAGGACAGGAAGACTAAGGCTGGCTCATCACGCTACGATTGTCTGTTAAATAATTACATGAATATATTTATAGTCTCATTGCTTATTTCCTCCATCAAACATGAGAGAATATATGCATACATTCATGTCAACTACCATATTACCCCAGAAAATGTAACGTTATTACTTATTACATTACTTTCCTTTTTGTTACCTCAGCATTTGGTAGTACGAAATCAAATACACATTTTAAGTTAGCATATGTACATGTACGTACGTACGCGTACGTATTACCTTGAAAATTCAATAAAGGAGAAAGCATATCAGTAGAAACTACTAAAACCAAGTAGCAAGCAACGGTGAAGTAGACAAGGCCTGACCTAAGTTTATTAAAATCTTGTTAAGCTCATGTACTGCCTTTCAGTAACTTAATTATTACTTTGCTGCTAGCTACACAGCAAGCTGAAGTAGTTTCATATTCCATCAATTGGTCTCTTTCATTCCTTTCATAATTTCGAGTGAATATGAGAAAATGGTTTAGATTAATGCAAGGGGCTCTATTCAGCAACACACGATACATAAAAGAGCTAAATTTGAGATAAAAACGACTCTCCAAGTTTTTCTCTCTTTTACACCAATAATGCATTATATACAGCTAGTATAATTTCCATCGCTTAATTGATATAAGCTTCCATTGCTTGTTGCGTCATTTGTACATTAGACATTGGGAATGACTCTGGCGTCATTCCATCACATATGTATGGCATCATGGGCGTAAGTGGACACTGCCTAGTGGGATATTGACAGTGGTATTGCATTGTATTCAATGACAAATGCTATCAATATCGTCGTCACTCATACTTCGTCCTTGTCAGATACCGTTATATGAACATTGCAATTTTCCAGCGTACTTTCTCTCATAGTTTTTTTTCAGTACTGGAATTACACGGTATGAACTGTCAACATAGAATATGTTGTCGTTGTTGGATCCTGCGATGAGTGCAAGTATTTGCCTATGGAATTGAGCCATGCCGTGTGGATATAACAGTGATATGTAAAGAAAAGTATCGATTTTATGGGCTCATCGGTAAAACTAACTAAATTACCGTGCACGCTACTTCAATATAAAATTATAATCGTTTGCTTACAAAACCGTATTTACAACGAATTTTGCTCTTATCAAAAATCACAATGATACTACTTCCAGTTTTAGAATGTATTAAATACCGCATCAATAAAGATATTTGGAACAGAGTGGGATTCCCTTTAAGTTTTAACAGTTAAAAGTCCGCTTGTTCCATCTGTGTTATTGGACACGAGAAAATAACTCAAAATTTTGTCAGCATTTTATTGGAAATGCATATCGTCTAAGCATACTTATGTATATGTATACATTGCTTCAATCCCTCCAAAAAAATATATACAGATATAAAGGCATGTTATTTTGATGAAATTGTACCCGAAAATATGCGTTTATTACAACGAAAAACATTTTAGACTAAACTTAATGCGCTCTAAAATCTAAGATATTTTACCATCATGTAAACCTTATCATATCACAATCGCAAACTTTTATAGAAAAAAAGGACATGATTTTACCTATGTTACGCCTGGCATTTACTCAAAGGCCCTACACATGTTGTAGACACTATCCGGAGTGGAAACTCCTTTCTTGTCTTGATGAAAATGTGTTTTGGCACATTTGGCAGAACAATCGACAACAAATTCGTAGTACAATCAATTAAATAAACCCTTTATCGTACCATATTATTGTTTGAGAGGAATAAAGCCATGCTGATAAGAGCAAAAAACCAAGTGATGGCGTTGGCAACAATAAGGCGAATAAAAATGAACTGTATACAGATAACATTTATATATATATATTTGTGGATATATAAATTACAGTTAGAGAAATGCCCATCTAGTTGTTTTTTTATTAACATGACGATACGAAAAAAATCTCACGCACATATAAACAGTAACCCTACCCAAGTCTTTTAAAGATGGGCATTTTTTGGCCCCTTGTGCATTACATTGGCATATAGTATTGCGTTATTGTCATTCAATTATAATACTATTGTTGTTGGCTATACTTACTACTGTCTGAGGTAATACCATTCTCAACGTTTCCGCAGGTTTCTAAGAATCCTAAGCCTCTCATTCCTCGTTCCTACATGCTTGCTTACATTTATATAACTGCAGAATGGATCGAGTGGATGAGTCTCTGATATACACTATACAGCTATCGCAAAGAGAAGGAAGAGTGAAGTAATATGATGATGAGAAACGGTTTTTGCGTTTTTTGCTCAACTCCTTCTTCATACCACCGGTATGTAGCTGTATCAGAAGTTGTAGAGGCAAAACTACTTTAAGAGAGTTGAAATCAGCTACAGATATGGAGCTATGTGCAACTTGCCTGTCGTAATGTAACGGGAAATACTTACATTTTCATTGTCTTTTGTCCATTCTTACTATTTTATGATTACGTAAGTGTAAGGAATATGCGAATTTGAATGGAAAACAATGAAAGAAACAGGGTTTTCATATGCAAAAACGAGTGTGTTCACGTGCAGTGTATTCTCATTTTTCATTACATTAATTTTTTATGTATAGACAAGAATACTTGTGTAATTTAAATGTTTTGGAAACAAACTGCGCTGAAAATAAACCATACTTCAGATAATATGTGGGAACTGTATATGGAAGCAACCTGAATACAAGCTATCGATTGCAGATGATATTACAGTTTTGTTGTATACTCCGAGAACTTTTTCGTTTCGTCTGCTTTAAAAAAGCCGTTGTCTTTCGAAGGATGCAGGTATCTCTCTACGTAGGTTTATATGATAGGATAGAAGGCAAGGATATATATACAGCTATGTATGAGTATGATTTGTACATCGGAAATTGTAATGCGATTCTGACAAAATTCCTATTGAATGCGTAGGTATGCTACTGCTGGCAATAACGTTTTTATAAAACAACCGGTTACATGAGCAAAGGATGTTAAATTGAAGCAAAAGGGATATTTACATGCTCATGTGAAGATGTTAGTTGCTCGTATATATATAATGGATCCGGTATTACTGAACACATACGTTTTGAATAAATTATACATGTTTTGATTTGTTGCTAAAAAGATGAGGGAATTACTTTGTAACGGGGAAAATCAAAGTCATGATGTGTACGTGATTACTTCATGGTGGTTGTTTTAATGTTGGTTTAGCGTAATCTGTTGATTGACTATATAAGCTTGCATGCAAATATACACTTTTCTTAAAAGATGCTTTATAATATTGAAATGGTGAGTTAAAAATGCAAGTAAAACTGAATTCTCGTATGAAATAAATTTTATATATGGTTAACATGATGAGGGAAAGAGAAACCGAATCCCAAGTTAAAATGCATGAAATGTCCATGTCGAATAAATTGAGGATATTATGCATCACGTAGTTTATTTAATTAAGAGGCTATTTAATTAACGGATTAAATTATATTTGTCTATTACAGAGAGTTCGTACGCAGATTCTAACAACTCAGGAAAATCATTTCACCCATGTCGGGTTTGTGGAGACAAAGCCTCTGGGTATCACTATGGTGTCACATCTTGTGAAGGATGCAAAGGATTTTTTCGGAGAAGTATTCAAAAGCAGATTGAATACAGGTAAATATTATTAAATAATTCTGTGCAAATATACCTGAATTCACTCAAACGAGAAACTATGTTGCAATCCTTTTGTTTTTAAACATTTTAGGTGTCTACGAGATGGAAAATGTCTTGTTATTCGACTAAACCGCAATCGATGTCAATATTGTAGATTCAAGAAATGTCTTGCTGTGGGCATGTCGCGCGATTGTAAGTTTATTTCCATTTTGCATTCATTTCTCTCTGTTGTTGTATATTCTCTCCTTAAAACATGGCGTGGCAAAATATTATTAAGTTACATGTATGCAAATTTCATGCATACAAGTTTTGTCCGGAGAATAAAAAGTACCTATGAGATGATAATGTTGCTGTGGCATACCAATTAGCTAAAAATGACTAACTGCTTGGGTTTCTTGTCTTATGACAGCTGTCCGTTATGGTCGTGTGCCAAAGAGGTCTCGCGAAGCGATAACCTCAGCTGAGGCGGATCAGTCCTCTTACGATGGGACATCACACTCTGCTTCTCCTGGATCCAATACATCGTCTGAAGGGTCAATCACCTGCGGAAGTAGTACTTCATCTGCTAATAACAACAATAATTGCACCACCACTAGTAGTAACAACAACAGCAACAACAGTACAAGCTCATCTTCATCCAGTGGTTCCGTGGCGACTGAAACAAATGCTGTATCATCCACATTTACAAACAATTTGAACTCTCTTGCTACAATCGTATCGCAAACTCATATGCACCACTGTGTCTACACACAGGACAGAGTTCGTGACATAGCACCACGAAAATTGACTATGGTAATGGAATTATCATCTTTAAGAAGTAAAACTTGATAAAATTTCAAGCTTTCAATGTTTTAAGTTGTAACATGGTAACTTTTGGTTGTCTCACAGGATTTACAAGAAAACAATCAAGCTGTACGGGTATCGCTTTTCTCAGTGCTCTCAAGGGAGATGCTTTCTTCCATTCAATCAGTGGTGGAGTTCGCCAAGAGAATTCCTGGATTCACATCATTACCTCAAGACGATCAACTCATTTTGATTAAAACGGGATTTTTTGAAATATGGACGGTTTACGTTGCCCCAATGACGACAAAAGATACCATTACACTTTCTGATGGGCTGACACTCAACCGTAAACATCTCGATATAGTATATGATGTAAGTGTAAATTGGGTTTTATCATTGGCTTATAATATAAATGGTATCGCACAAACCTGGAATTATTCTGTATAATATTGATTGCATTTTTCCAGAGTGAATTTACATCATCACTGTTTACCTTCTGGCTTTCTCTCTCATCATGGATGGATTCCGAACTAGGACTTTTATCAGGAGCTTGTCTACTCTCTCCACAGAGACCTGCACTTACCCATCATTCCGTTAACCTACTTACCCATGCTCAAAATCAACTTATTGACTCATTAAACAAAACTGGGATTCCATCATTACTCAATGACTTGCGAAGAATTGGAACATTTCATAGTGATATTCTTGATTGGTATCGTCAGCATTGGAACCAGCTAGTATGTCTCCCTCCCCTTTTTGCAGAGATTTTTGATATCCCCAGATCTGTGGAGGATGAGAATATGTACAATAGTTAGCAATTTGGGTACATTGATGATCAATATGATCATGATGGTTGGAATTACACATGGCAAACTGACCCGAGTTTTATGTGAAGCAGAATAATATGTCCATAAAGAATTATCATCAATTTACGATGTGAAAAAAAAGTATGAAAGGAAATTTATTCGTCATGTAGTCAACTGTATTTTATTGACGTCCGATCCGTTTATTTTTGTTTTTTTACTCGTGTAAGAAAATAGTTTAGTCATTTTTGAATACCTTCTTTATTGACGTTCAAAAGTTTCGGTTAGATTCCAAAAAAACGAAAACGTTTTCCAGTACAGAATTTACTCAACACGTTATATAAACACATACCAAGTCCTATTTTTTATAGTTGATTATGATTATAATGTATGTAGCCCTCAAGAAATTTCAGGAAGTTCACTTTAGAAGTCTGATATTTAGTCTCAACTCAAAATGGGCAGAATATAATGCAAAAAGAAGTGGACCCCTTGAAACAGAAAACGAAACTTGTACTATGAGCTTATTTTATGTACGTACTTCAGTGCTTCGATAGCTGCAATTGATCGTATAAATTTCCTTCTCTTGGAATTCTACCTGATGATAAAGGGCTCGCGTTGATATAGGTATGAATGCAAAAAACAAATCGGGGTAAAGGTTGTAACTAAGAACGAAAAAAATGCATTAGTATGGCTTTCAATGGTTGGAAGTATTCCGTACGCAGTTTCAAATTTTTAGCTAAAATTTATCATAAAATATAAGGGTTTGGGTGATGTGACATCTCAATTTATTACATCTCGGATATTTTGAACTGATTTTTAAATGGTCACAGTTAGTAGCTCCAACTGCCCCACAGTCTGACGTTTGTTCAAGTTATGACTTGTAAGTCCTCTTGGTTATCAGGATTCAGGGTGTTGCCAAGAAACCACTGCCATCGTAAGGTCTGAAGCGACATACATTACTAGTCTTTAATCCAATAACCGATAGGAAAATGCAATGTGACCATAAAATGGGATACTTCACTATGAGCTGAAAGTTGGTTAGCGTTGCTTAAGTACTGTGCTATGGCAACTTTCACCTAATCACAAAAACTTACCTGAAACCATTTGAGGAAGCATTCACTCCCAAACATCTCAATTGATTAATACAAACAGTTAGTTTTGTAATATTAGAAGGATGAAATCTTTCAGTTTGAAAGGTTAACACTGGAACCGAATCTGTATCATTATTAGTAACATTTAAATTTTAGATTCCGAATTTGAAGAAAAAAATAAAAATAAAAATGTAACGGTAACCATTATTGCTATGGTATATTACGTATTTGTTGGTAACTCTGCGGTGTGTGAGGTTTGGAAACAATGCATGTATATTAGGACACTGAAGAAGCAGGTTTAACTGCAACGTCATAATAAGTACTCTTCTATTATTTTAATAACCTGTAAATCAAAAAATCAGTCGTATACTCGTACTTGCTGTGAATGTTGTCTTTATATTCGTAACAGGTAGATTAACATATACCGGTATAATTGTGAATTGTCGTAACTATAATAATCAGAAACTCTAAAATAAATATTGCTGAGCTCATAAGTAATTATGTACGCCGTTCAGAAATCATTAAGGGTTAAGTTAGCTTTAGAAAATTATCCCTGAGCCATCATAAGAAACTATTCAAAATCAAACTTTCAAACGAAAATCAAGTGTAGTAATTTGGTTTTTAATGTCGCTGTCTTAATTGATTCATGATTATTGTGACGATTATCAAAACGAGGTTAAGAAAGTAAAATTGAAAATACTCTCCTAGCGATTTCCTACCATTATAATTTGACTTAGCTTACAGCTAAAGAATTAGTAATTTTTTTTCGCTACGCGTACCTGGATTAAATGGAAGGTGATTGATTACTAATTAATACTGTGAAGAAATTGTGAAAATTCTCCTGATACCATGTCATACTACTACCAACGTTCTGCAGTTTTGCCGATCTCAAGCTTTTTTTTATAGAGTTTGAAGGTAATCCACTGCGCCCTGCGGGTATAACTTTAATAGGTTGTGATAGGCACAAAAAAATTCATGTGCTTCGGCATTCCAGGTTAAGCTTAATTATCAACTGGCAAAGTAATGATAGCTGTAAATGGCATCCCTCTAAGAAAAGTAATAGAAAGTTAAATACTGTAGGTAGAGAATGTATAACGCTGCATGATTTACATTAGATATGAAACAAAATCAACTACAAACCTAGGAATGCCATGAATCGATATTATTCAACGTAAAGATTATTACACTACATGTAATAATCATTGATGTTCGAAAGTAGAGCTCATTTAGTCACACAAGTCCTGTGTTTTGTAATGGACCTAGCTTACATTTCCTGGACACAGTGGGTACCACACTTTATATCATGATGATGGCTGTGAATCGTTAAGTAAATTTGTTAGTGAACAAATTTTTGTGAAAACTCTGTGTTAGTTTATCCATACTTTTATTAATTAGATTTTATACAACATAATGACTTTGACTAGAGAAATTTACAGGAGCAAAGGTAGATGTAAAGTGACTGTAGCTAATCGTGAGATGCGCAAGTGTATTTCGAAGTAGGTTTTTGGAAGCTACTATGTATTAACGTATGTAGGTAATACTTATATAAGAAATTCTATGTAAAACCATTACCAATTTAGAATAGCAATGCCATTTTTTTGTGCGTAAGCAGTCGATGGAAGTTGTGAATGAATCGATGATTCCTGAACCACGATCAAGATAGAAATTATGAGTAACAATCGAAGTAACGAAACCCTGTGTAATTTAATGAAAATGCAGTTGTATACTATATAATACACGTACTACATATTATATCATGTATATGATAATCCTGTAACGAACTGTGGTTAGATGTTATATAATATAAATATGGATATTATACTTTGACGAAAACACCTTTTTCCTTTTAGTATTTAAGTAGAAGTATTTTAGATTTTGGAATGCGTGTGTACAATGTACATAGAAATTAGATATATATATATATATATTGATGCTATTAACAGAGTGAAGTAAAATGTGTATATTCCATAGACGTACATATGCATGTAAACGAAATATATATGTTAAAGTGACGATGTGAATTAATTATCCAATGTTGATGTTGAAGAATTTATGAGAAAGATATATAGTTACTACTATAATATGTGCGGTTAAGTTTTTTTTACCACAGTTTATGTGTACCACTGTAGGGAAAGTTGGTAGCATTATATCATGTTATTCATTATCATTTGCTCTTGATGTACCTCTCTGACATATGTATATTATAGTGAATACTTGTCGGAATGTTGTGAGAATGAAATTGATTAAAATGCGTATGCTCAGATGTATTTCTAAAAAACAATGGAAGTTCGAATCGTTTTTTAAATTTCAACTATTCGATGCAACTTTATCGCTGTCATAAATGTCATAATTTGATGTGATCTCTATGAGAGCATATGCTAAAAATTCAGGATGATTTCATGGGATATTGATGCAAATACTATGAAATGTTGAGAAATAATTGACCATAACACAATTAAAATCTAAATCAACCTGGCTTTACTCCCACATTTTCTCCAAAACATGGAATTATAGACAACAAAAGATAATCCTTTTCTTTTACACTAACGTAGGGTTAATCACTGAAATACCATTCTTTTTTTAAAATTTTCAATGTCTACTAAGTTGTAGCTTTCTATCTTGTATTATATTTGAAGGGAATCCATTGTTCTACTCTCTCTGGCATTTTTAGAAAAGGAAAGCCTTGATTTCATCATATAACACCAGTACAAGGGCACCACCAGTACCACGGAGAACGTTAGAGAATGCCCCCTTGAAGAAAGCGTTGCCACCTTCTGTCTTATAAATCTTGCCCCAACAGTCCATGGTGTTCTGTTTCAAAACGGAAAGAACAATTAGTTTACAATCTGGCTTAATCTTGATGGAAAATTAAATGATTGAATCGGAAATTTTGTGTGGATTACATACCTTGTACATTTTGTCGGATCTACCAGACTGCATCATCATCCTACGTCGGACAGTATCGAATGGATAAGATACAATACCAGCAACGGTGGTGACAGTCTGGGCAATAGCCCATGAGACGACGAAGGGAGTCTTCTTGGGATCTGGCAACATTCCCTTAGCGGTATCGAAGAAACCGAAATACGCCGCTCTAAAATGGAAATTGGACTTTAATTGCAATTCTTGATAACTTTAAAGTAAGTATAAATTTTTGAATTTTGTAAACGTACCTGTAGATGATGATGCCCTGAACGGATACACCGAAACCTCTGTACAAACCAACCAGACCGTCGGACTTGAAGATCTTAGATAAGCAATTGCCTAATCCAGAGAATTCACGCTCTGCTCCAGCCTTACCGATATCGGCGGCCAATCTAAGATACAAAAAAAATATTATTAGCATAAACTCACAAGTAACAATTTCAGATGAATTTGCTCGATCATTTTTAGAATTCGTTAATTACCGTGTACGAGCGAAGTCAAGAGGGTATACGAAGCAAAGTGAGGTCGCACCAGCAGCACCACCGGAGGCCAAGTTACCCAAGAAGTACCTCATGAATTGTGTGTGCTTGTCAACACCACCCAAGAAAACTTGCTTGTACCTGCGTAAATCAATTGTCATCGTAATTAGTAAACATAATTTCCATTTGTTTGTCAAAATCATGATATAAAACTTACTTGTCCTTGAAGGCGAAGTTGAGCGCCTGAGTTGGGAAATAACGGATGACGTTAGCCATGTTACCTCTCCAGAATGCTAAGAATCCCTGTTCTTTTGGAATACGGACGAAGCAATCAACCATACCTGTACGAAAAAATAATCATCCCAGATTAGTTACTCCCGAAAAGTCATTTTTTACGAAAACGTTTACAATTCATAAAGACTAATGAACCTGAAAAAGCTGAGTATGATCAAATCTACGACGCTTGTCTGATGCCATCCTTAACCACAAATTAATTCCTAAAAATAGTTGAAACCTCTTCTAAAATTTCAGTGTCGTGTTTAAAAATTATTTTGCTGGCATTAGAGCGGCATATCTATGCAATGAAAGGTATCAAATCTTTTGACAAAATCAAAACTAGCGATGATTTCCTATGCATTAAAGTAAGCGAGATTTCACACTTTTACTTTGCATGTTGATGCCATTTAATATTTAAACGCTTTAAGCACGTGCTCGTAAAACGCAAATAAAATCCACATCAAACACTTCTCTACTATCGCAAAACGATATGACATTGAGATTTTAAATTATCATAACCAGGAAATTAACTCGAGATTTCGTAAAACACTTATCTTATCATCGAATGTCATATTGTACCACTCTATTGTATTGGTTTTTACTCGCTTATGATCATAAAAATGCAAAAACCATCATAAAACGATAAACTCCAGCTGTCAGCGTGTCGCAAAGTAAAAATGGAAGAACAATGCTTAGGTAATATCAACATGTAATATGGTTTTTTTTCCTCGCCACTGCCAAAACCAGAAAAGATGTGTATCTTTATACAGTTACTACATTTCAATAGCACTTTTGTAGTAAAGAGCCATAAAACCATCCCTACAGTCGCAGAGTATTAATAGCACAACTCCTCCTATAAATTTGTATGCATGCATAACAAGTGTAGCGCGTTAGAATAGGATGCACTCTCAGAACAACGAACGCACATAACCGCAAATAATATAGTTTCCTTGTCGCAAAAAAAACTACTATTTTTGCAGTTTCCTCCATTTGGTAGAGTAATATAAGCAAAAATGATCACCGGGCTTTCATGAGTGCATATTTAAAAAAAATACTTGAATGACGTATTAACCATTATCAGAGCAAGCACATTTGTTGAGCCACCAAGTATCATCATTAATGCAACACGAGCTCATGCCCCATCATCATTTTTCTGCCATGACAGTTTTCTGGTTAGCAGGAGCAAAAGTGCCACACCAGAAATCTTTTTGCATTGTGATGTACGTAAAGCAACTAAAATTTGATTTAAGTTGGAACTAACTAACTTAACAATTCTCATCTCTTCTGTTTCTATGAGATGAATATGATTATGAATTGAATTTCGTTTGTGCTTAAAGAAGAAGAATAGAGGAACATGTCGCCGCTACACTCATCCATGCAATCTCTCATCTAGTTAGGTACATGTGCTAGAGAATATAGGTCACCTATATGGCAGACGAACAAGAAACGAAGAGGCCATACGGAGTCTCTACAATTCCCTGTGTAAGAATACCTATATTCACTCTTCTGGTGTAGAGTCTACATTTGGAGTACACATTACATTCCAAGTTTCAGATATCGGCGAAGAGGTGCATTACAATTCATGGCCATCCAAATCCAAGCTTTTGCCAACCTTCTACTCTATCTACTACTACTACTCTCGGCGCTTGGCTATGCGTTGTCAGCGTGTTTCACAATTCTTCTTATCCCTTTCCATTCAGCAACTCCTTATTTCTCTTCGCATGAGTCTATGCTGGCATAAGTAACCTGAGTATAGAAATTGCTTTATGCCTTTCTTCCAACTTCTACATCTCTTCCTCTCGATTTCAATATTACCTAAGACCTAAACTACTAGCACATCTTCATGCGAAGACATCACCCTTTACTCTTTGATTTTGCACATCTTATGTAATGCAATGGTGAGGCACGAGACTCGTGCTTGATCATCCCAAATATGTGCTATCAATTGATGTTTTGTAAGTTAAAAAACAGCTCTGCCACTGTAACATAAGATGGTCGCCTTTCTATAAACAGCGATTAATCAATGAACGCTGCGAGAAATGCACAAAAAACCGCGACAGAACCATGCTCATATGATAATGTAGGAGCAAAAAAAACTACTACTGATTCAATTTCAAACTAAAAATGAAAGTGGCAAATTGATATAACAATGAAAGTGTATGCAAAAGCGTCACTGTAAAGTGGAAGCTACCTAAAATAAAATTTCACGCCCTTTTCTTTGCGCCATCTTATCTCACTTAGCACTAGTCTCATTGTCGTGGTAAATTTTAAATAAAATTGATGACTACTTACCCTTGTACCTCTGGTCGACGGCAATTTGCTTAGATGCATGTTGTACTTGCAGAAGCAACTTGACACGCTCGATAGGGGCGACTGCGGTTTTGGAAATTGCAGCGGAGATACCTCCGGCTACAAAATCCTTCATAAAGGAAACGGGATCGACGAGACCCATTTTGAGTTTTTCTAGAAATTACCAACAAAATTTCAATGAAAATTAATCTCTACTTTTAAGAAAATTAGGTAACTACACGCTAGGTTTCTAACTACAAAAGAAAAAAACTTTATATAAATACTACACTTGCTCCGATTTAAGTTACACTCGGAGCTATTGAAAAATTATTAAACTACATAAAACACTAAAGTAACGACTAATATTTTGTAGAGTTTAAATAAATTAATATTTTTCAGTAAACTAAAAACCATTTTTTTATTCACTCACTTTAAGATACAGTTGATAAAACTTGACGGTGATTTGGAATTCAATGAAGTGAGACCTGTGTGGAAGAAACGAAGAGCCTCCCTATGTCTGGTGTGAACTGGCTGCGAGAGAGATGCCGAAAGGATCGAAGGAAATGGCTTCCTTGCTCACTGCAGCCGTGTCTCTTCTCCTGCCTGCCTCGGCCTTTGACGTCGACGTATTCGGTACATTGTTGCCATGTTGTGCTCACATGATCGTCATTATCTATACTATATAGACAGGCATGTAATATATTATACATATATGATTTTGGCATTGCATTACACTCAAAGCAGTCTCTTGAAAGCAGGTTTATACTGCCAATATTACATACAGACATATACTTTTCGAGAGGAGGAAGAAATATACATGCTCTCCTGACTGACATGTCTTTCTCTCTCTCTCTTGTCTCAATATGACTTATAGTTACATACATGGCATATAGAGGTATTCTAATACTGAATCGTAACTTAGGAGAATAACCTTCTTCCTTACATTAATAAGCACGAGTACTCACTCAGTTTTGCTTTTTGGCATTAAACTAGACTGGAGTTTCTTGCTACTGATGATGTAGCCCAGTGAAATAGAATAAGAAAATCGAGACATCCAATGCATAGGAATACTAACTTAAAACTTGGTTCTTTCCAATCTTTCATTCATATGCAAAGTACTTTTGCAGATACAAATTCCCTTTTCAAAGAGTTACATAAAGAACTTTTTAGTATTGAAATAAAACAAGATGCAAACCACTCAATATACTATAAAACATCTCATTTTCAATCTACCTTGCCATTATATACCTATATTTTAAGGCAAATGGACTTTGTTCAGAATTAAAGACAACGGCTCTACTTCATATATATCCATAATGAATCTGCCGGCTTGTAGCAAATAAGATAATATTAAATAGCTTTAAATTCATTTGTTCATACTGTATACCGGCATTTCTTTCACATTTGCTATTTGCTTTACATTACTAAAAACGCGTGGTGAGGTACATACATAGAATAAGAGTTTTGAGAGAGGATACTGAAGCATACAGTATTTTTACTTAGATATATACATGTACCCAATGTCCCATATAGAATCAATCCTTGCATTCTTTTTACCGAACCACACAGTTCACTTCTCATTTGAAATAATACATCCATACTGAATAAAGTACAATCTGGCATCCTCAACAAATCTACCACCTTGTCCTCCCTGTACGGAATATTACAATGCTTATGGAGTATCCTGTTCTTCTACCTACTCTTCGTAATTGTAGATATCTTTGAGGATATTGCATGCTTCCGTTTGGACAAAGGGTGTCCGGGGGTTACCATTTTTTATATAGACCCATCAATTTCCACTTACATGAGAAACACAATTCTGCACTTTGGATAGGAAATTCATGGAAAATTGAGTTGAGAAAATTGACCACAGTGTCGATTGAAGTATATGAACGTACCTTTCCCCTTGCCCAACTTCAACAACTTGCCCAAGTATTGAAGGCTGACTCATTAATACACACACAATTCCTGGCAATACTACGAGACATTCAATGCCCCGGTGCTGCATACCGGTCTTGGTGGAAGACGAGAAGAGACGGAAAGACACGATCTTATTTAGGTATATGTGTAGCTCTTGAGAGTGGAATGGCATATATAACTTATTAAATTGTATTTTTACCAGTTTAGTAGTGTGTTTCAGACTTAAATATGCAATGTGATTTTGGATGCCGGTGTGCTGGTTAAGGAACCACATGAACTAAGCATAGGCATTAGAAGCTCGAATTGCGTAACTTTCTTGTATAGTAGTTATATAGAATTGGAAAGAATGGAAAATTTTGTTAGCCAAATAATGCGAGGTCTTTTACATGCTAAAACTTGGAACTACCGTAAATTGACCACAATCCGAAAAATGAGTGTATAATATATATATATAATATATATTATATATATTACTATTAGCATAAGTTTTCTTAGGAGAATTCTGCATTGCTAAAATTTAGGGCATTCAAATTTCTTCCTAGGATGAGTCAGACCTCCAGTACATGCTATCTTTCCCAGCATAGCATATAAATGTAGCGAAATAACTGTTTCATGATTGTTCTATAGTCATAAAGATGTTACTACCGCTTTTAGATCCCAAATTGCAAGTGTAATAATTTCGTAAATTTATTGCCGTTTTATTGCACTTCACGGGACGTTTACATATTGCATAGGTGTCATGTACTAAAGCGCTCTTTAGCTTAACTAGCGAAGAAATTTCAACGGCAATGCAAATGAGAGAACATTCATTCTGAATGAAGAAATATTATCTAAACTTATATATAAGGATTTTGCTGTTTACAGCAGAATGAAATTATAATACTGCGTAAAATTCGCACAGTTGTTTAGTACAGGTATGCTGGTTTTTAAATCCTGGAGAGTATAGATCTATGTATTTGCATTGAATGGTGATATTGTACTCATTCTCGTAAGTACGTACCCATGTGACAAAAGTAAGACACCGGCAAAGTACAGCATGCTTCGCCGAACGAGCGATCAATAAAATGCTGCTGCTCACATGTCCTACAAAAAGTTTCCAAACGTACGGAGCCCCATTGTGGTAGAAAGCTAATACTTGTTGTAGACTTAGATTTCACATTGTGAGCCTGGCTCAGTTGTGACAGATTTTTCCACCAGATTGTACAGTATGTATGAAGAAGAATTAGTGACTTGCTTTCAGCACGTAACAAAGCGATATTCACACACAACTGTTTGAAGACTGTGGACAAAGATTTTTCCATTACAAATGAACATATACTGATGGTCAGGATTACATAAAGCTCGTCGAGTTCTATGAAAAAGCATATTACGGTAGAATTTAGCACTTTTAATATATCAAGCAACATTAAAGTGTAAAGTTTGGAAACAAACATAACGGAATTAGAAGAACGAATGTTGATTTTTTGATATAAAATCTAAAGAAGAACCTAGATATAAACATAAATTTCTTAATTACGAAAAACCCGATTCTTGTAAACCACTTACGATTTATTCTTTGGCTCGGCCGGTTCGATAACACATTTCAAACACGAGTCTTATACCTACAAAGTGATAGAAAGATTGTAAAAGGTTAATAAACTATTACATTGCTCTAAACTCCAAAAATTTGCATACAAACACATTCTAAGAAATCAATTTTAAATGTGACAAACTACTTACGATTAGATATGTGACAGGCACGGCATATGTCACCTTTTATTGAGTTATTCTGATTTCAGCTATATGTAATAACATCACATTAACAACTTCTATTAGAACATACGTAATCCTTCTGGAAAGAAACACGAAATCTATGTTAGTGTGGCAGAGAAAGGTTCAACTCCCTCGGTTTTTTACTTTCTACCAAAGACTTTTTTTCTCAAGCATGGTATCCAATAAACATGAAACAGCTCCTCGATTGCGAACTACAACTATAACAATACAAAGTTGCAAAAAATACAAATAAAGCTAACAAACGTAAGCTACCGGCAATGGTAATCTGTTCAACTCATTTTCATGGTAAAGTAACACAACATTACTTTATCAAAAGAACGAAGCTTTATGTTTCACGTTGACACATGCAAACAAATGACTCCCTCTCAGCTTCGACCTAAAACATTCTGCATCACTGCACTTTTATCTGATTTTTTTGCGTTTCTTATAGAAGTCTTACTACTGCTAATGTCCTCTTTGAAAATCTATACAACTTTTTATTTATTTTTGTTGCAGTTTATTTGTCAATGAATAATTTGTAAATGTAAGGAAAAAGAGGTGATGCTCTAGTTCCGTAAATTAGTGAAAAATGTAGTTGTACTTTCTTCTTTGAAATTAAGTATTAGGATATGCATGCATTAGCTGGTTGGAACTCGAAAATTAGATGTCTGTGTCCACAATTTTACCTAATTTATTCTGCTGTGGTGTACGTTCCGGTTGACACACTGCCAGCTCCAACTAAAGTTTTTGCTAACAAATAAGTAGAAACTAATTGCAAATTATGAGTTTGCCCAAAATCAGCCCACAAATACTCATGCAATGTACAAGTGAAATATTGCATTTCAGCCAGTTTGAGTTGATAATAGCTTTCCCCAGGCACTCCTACAGAGATTATTAAGTTTGCAAAAAAGGCAATCATAGTAGTTGGTCGTTGGTTGCTGCAGCAAAGCTTTTAGTCATATCATTGTTTCACAGAGTAGTTACAGTTTTTAGGAAGCCCTTTCATTTTAACAAAATAATTTTACCCGTTGGAGCAGCATTTTTGTCATTTTTTTCATTGGGAATATAAGTACTCAGCTAAATTCCACCGATGCACAAGTTTCTGCATTATGATGTGCATGCAAAATTAAAACCATATGAGCAGCTGTGGACTGTAATGTAAGGGAATATACTGGTGGATATATATTTATAAGTAATGCAAGTTTGTGCAACAGTATATTAAATGTCATAGTACCATTGACCAAAGGAATTTTACGGTACGGTAAGAACGTCATGAAAACTACAAAATGCCATGAAACTGAATTCGTCGACAATCCATGCATATACCCATCAATATTTGGTAGCGATGATTAATTATTTATGATGTCTGAAAAGCCAGCGACAAAACTGCACTAGTTAAAGGTCGTAAGAAAATATTAATGTACTTCCAAACCGGATACGGGGTATCGTGATGGATTGCAATGGAAAAGATAACTTTAAGCAGGTTTTGAATTGAAAAGAATATTAGAGACGAACAAATGAAACAATTGAATTAGTTCAGTATACACCACGTTTTATAATCCCTCTGGCTATGAATTTTTTAGGGCTGCTCTCATTAAACCGACCAAGTGTATAATTACGATTAAATTTTATATTATTATATTTCCATAAACTTTGAGTTTTCCTACCGGATTTATTCATTAGCATGTCTAAATTAAGATTTTGGGAATTACGAATATAATGGGGTCAGGATACAAATAGAAATGTTATGAGTATTCCACTACAGCACGTCATCCTTACTTCAATTTCTCATCGTCTAAAAATCTCCTCTCAACAAGTTAGTTAGCCATATTATTTATGAAATTTTGTTATTTCATGTTTACTGGTGAGTGGAAAAAACTGGAATTTCATTACGTATCATATGTCCTTCAATTTTTCCCGTTAAGGCTAATAGCATTTACGGTGAATCGAATTTCGAAGCTGGCTGGACAATTACATGTCTCTAATTTTGTCGCACATTGTTACTATAACTATGTTTGCATTATTTATTACTATTTGTCATGAGTACTTGGAGAATTGGCATGAACATGCTCGAAAATTACTACTGACCACCTACAGGTTTCGTAATTCAATAATGATATTAATCTACATTAGCTACATGTATATGTAAATTGTCAGGAGCTATCAGCAAGTGACTTTAGCATTATTTATTACGCACTGGGAACTAAAAACTAATCGCGAGTATTTTTTGCAAACGTGTGCTAATGTTTATTGTTAATATTAGAACTAGAATCAGATTTTGATTTCGCTTTCGTGTTTGGACGTCTACATTATTTGTGTAATTTGGTTCGTCAATCATACAAAATTTACCAAACTACCGATGCACGGTATGTATGCATTTCACAAAAGAATTTTCTGCACATAATTATACTTCAATGCCATCCATAAATAAAATATATCTTAGGTATAACCAGCGATGTTGGATGTCATTGTCCAAGTTTTTTGCACATTGACCGTCATCCAAAATACAACATGCATAACATAGTTTGTTACTGATAACATTGGTGACTTATTTTAGTTGTAATTTGCCTTCCCGTGAACAAAGTCCATCAAAACATAAAAGTAAGGGTGCCTTCAATTCTAACTTCACAAAAGAAATTTATTGTATTTTTTGTCACGATGATTTTGCTTACGAAAAGTCACTACTGCTAAAGTATGTTATGTCATTACAATGGCGATTCACTCCACAATCCTTTGCAGTTACTTGGAAAATATGAGCGTTCATCATACGTGTTTTTTTCAAATGCCGTGCACATAGAATAGAGTATGTAACCCATGAGTTCGAGTTGTTTTCTAGGAATATGATTTTCCGAAAAAATACATGTATCTTTACACAAGTGAGCTTCGATTGCGGTGGTTTTACAAATGCTCATTTTTATGTCTAAAGGGCCTGTTTCGCTTACCTGAGTTTGTAAGTTTATTTTTGGCCATCTATAATTGTTTTTACGCTGTCACAAATAAATCCTGACAAGTTGCAATTTTTTATGCAGTATCAATATAATTCCCTTGGTTTTGCCTACTATAGTTCGTGGAAATATTATTTTTTTCAGTGACTATGGAAAACGTCGAAATTATTTGCGTTCTTTTTACGTAAACAGAATTATCTTTTATGTATCAAGAATAACCACCATAATTTGGCCATAACACCCTAAGTGCTTTTGAATTTGTCACTAGTGAAAAACACTAACATAACAATTCCTAGACCTTCATTGGTATTTATCGAAGAAGTTTATTTTCAATTTTAATATGTGGAAGCATCCTTTATGATACGCTTTCGATTTTTCGTAGAATCGGCAAAAATAAGGGTTAAATTCTGATATTTCTATGCATGACGTCTCTATTGACGTGTGTGGACGATTTAATGCGAATTGCAAGGCTGGATGATAGCAAAAGGTCAGCCAACGTATAGAAACCGAAACGGTATACAAATACCTTGTCAATAATTACAAATATGAATACATTAATAAAAAATAAGTATTTGCCCGAAACGAGTACACATATTTGCTATATTTGTCACGGACTAACCAATGTTTAATTAAGTTCGCAGAAAATGTCACCGATATACGATATGAAATACTAAATTAGTGGATTTGGCTTCCACCAAAATATTCCATAGAATGACGTCAAACTACATTGCAAACCACCTAAGAAATTTATGGTTTGTGGAATAGTTACTTCTGTTCTTAGTAAACTCGCACAAATTTTAATGTCAGCTGAGTTATGTCAACTTTAGCAAATCATACATTTGATTTTTCATTCATTTTTAAGGTCCATCTGATGATGTGGCACATGTTCCGAATTAAATTACAGAACAGTCATAAAATTCACAGGACTGCCTGTGGAGGAAGCACTTTTAAACCTCCCAATTGGGCCACCCACGTTGTTTCCCATGACTTATTAATGAAACTGTGAAATTTGCGATGTAGTAAATGATTAGTTTGCGCTTCTGCAAGTGTGCTATGCTCGCATTAAATTTCATTACGAAACAGAAAGAAGGCAGAGTCCAGTACCTATTATAAAAATTCATGTTGACGTATATTGTAACTTCCTTACCGCTTCTAACACAGGATGAGATCAAATGATAACGGAAAATCACACAGCGTGTTTAAAGTAATCTAGTATTACGACATTATACCTATGTAATTGAGTACGCTGGATGGTCATTGTCCTTGGCTATTAAATATTTATTATTTATCAGGAATCGATAACATACCCAAATCTAATATTGTTCGTTTGCCCTTTTCAGCCATATACCTATAAATTTGGGTACGCATAACACCTGTGCCGATGTCAGACAAGACATGCACAACTCAAGCTTTGTCTATAACAATATTTACTCTATCTATCCAGGTAATATACTTATGTACATAATCATAATCATGTATCTAATCATAAAATGAAAGAATGAGAACAATGATCACTTAACAGGGAATTTTCCTGGTTCCATAACTCCAATCAATCATATTCATCATACGCTAATTTTCTTAATGTATCGGTCATACAGTACATTAGTATTTTATATACACTTTCATTAAATGAAGTTAATGTACACGTACCATTTAGAATGAATGATTCATTTGCTCAATTCATTCATTTTTGGCTCGCCGTATGTCTGGAAAGATTGAGTGCAATTTGCGTGCATGGCTGAGTTAGTTATGAATGAAAGAAATGATAATATTAGTTGGTATGACTAATGTTTCATTTTAGACATGAAACTTTCGCAACCACAATCATACTGTTGGGAATATGGATAGAGAAACATTCGGCTTCTTACTAATGCTGAGTGTGTACATTTGTGTGGAATATAATATGTACGTATATTAATGGAGTGCATGGGGTAATAAGATAACATGCTTGAAAACCCATGAATAAAATGGAAGAAACCGATTTTGCTTACGTGTTTATTCATGAGAATACCTTGAAAATCGCAATATTTTAAAACCATTTCCCCTTCTCATTCAGATATCATATCGATTCCATTAATTTAATTTATTTTCCCTGTCGGATTAAATATTGAGAAAACTGTAAAAGTGAGCTTGATCGTAATTTACTACTGGAATGTTTTGATACCCTCTTTCCCCTTTTGAGTATGGATGTTATAGCCAAATGAAACGGAAGTATGAAGTGCCTTCTGTTTGAAAATTACCCATGGCACGAGCCTCATCCTGACGTAGTCATTGAACTGTCAAAATTGAAAAAGAAAAACACGATATGGCAAGTCAAACCATGCCATGCCGCTGGATTACACTGTGGTAGATCATAAACAACAAACAAAGAATAAATGAGCGTAAGCAACATAAAATTACAATAATACAATATGGCACGGTAATAGTCCTTTGAAAGGGATGCAGGTGATCAAAATGGTGCAAGCATGCATGCCTTATGTGAACTTGCTTGTTGATGATATTAGAGCGCATAGCTTTACTTTAAATGTCTTGCGTATGAATAGGGGAAGCAGGATTTCTTTTAGAGAAGGAAATGATCCAACTTCCGATGAGGGGATGCTTTTTTTCCACCCGTTTCACCGGTAAGTCACTCATTGTGCTTCTTTTATATGGCAATCATTAAGAAAAGATAGTTTGTATATATTGTGATGATAAAAAAAATAATGAAAGGAGACAAAATAAGGTATCAAGCGAGTATTCAAAAACGGAACTCAGAATTCTAGTCAATATACCACATGTCGTCCACTTCAACGTTTTCTGATACAACTTGTCATCTCTCGTATGGCAACACAAAGTATAACTGTGCTGCATTTCGTTAGTAATTCAATAGTGAATAACAACTTGAATATTATTCTCAGCATATGTATCCAGTTTCTAGAATGGCAATCAATATGCTGTGACAATTTTGGGCCAAGTCTTAACAATACAAACAGTTTTTTAATAAGGGAATTGTCTCATACTCTTTGCTCGTCGAATCCTAGCATCGCCCGACCTTACATCGTATACTTAATGTTGCGCATATATGAAAAATAGCAAATAATTGAGAATAATATATGAAAAGTGATGAAAAAACGTACAAAACGGAAGCAATAAATGAAAGAAAGATGACATTAGGTGTTAAGTGGTATTTTTCTTGACCAAACTCTCTTATCTTTTATAGGTTGGTTCTAAAATCGAAACGAAAGTCACTGTCATTCATCTTAATAATGCGGAAAGGATCAGTTGCCATATCAAAAGCAATATGATCTAGTAGGTAATCATAAATGCACTCAACAGGGCCCTTTTATCCATAACTTCCGAGTGAACGGTTGATTAGACTATAACAAGTATCATACCTCGCATAACAACATTTCCGTAGGCGTGTGTCATGGTCTTTGAGCGTGAATCGTTCCTTTAGTACCGCACCGGTAGAATTTAATATAGATCCACTTCTTTGCATCCACGCACACCCAACTAACAAGATGTTCCGCACACTTGATCTTGGAGTAAAGGAGAAAGATAAATACGCGGAAGCACGCTAAAGGTCTGAAAAGGGGGAAAAGGGAAAACATCAGTGTGGAGTATAAATTATGATTTGGTATTGTCTGAATGTCTCCGTCTCCATATGTTTAGTGTGAGGTATGATGCTGAGGGATGCGTGCTTGCATGTTACTGTAAGAGGCTCGAGTATATATCCATGTATATATGCGGAAAAGTCTCATGAAATAAGTAAGTGTAGCATCTGGTAAGGTAAAGTCAGGCCGTTAAAAATTCACTTTTTGTGTAAATGATAATCTACAAGCTTAACATTGCTCGCGTGGTTTTACCTCTTTTTCTCGTTGCGCGCTTTAAATCCTTGCTTGGCTGTTAATTGCCACTATAACGGCCATCCATATGTGTCATAAAAATAAGAAAGTCTACAAGCTACAAGGCTTTAAAGGTGCACTAAAAATCCTGTAGTTGCAAAAATCAATTTGCATTGCCATTATCACGGATGTGGAAGTAGTAAATTATGGAACCAAGAATGCATTATGCATCTACAAATATGTGTATGCAACTGGATTTCATACATGCATATTATTCTCAATGTTTAAAGTTGCTACTTTCTTGATATCTTCATTATTAATTATAATAAAATTCATTACAATATATTGGCATCGCTGGCATTGCATGCATGTACTCTATAATACTGCTTCGTATTTTTACATAATATAAAGCAACTATGCATGAAGGGTAAGAACAAATTAAATTGCTGTGCTAAACAACAGGCTAATAAATAAAGATATAGACATTAGAAATGAAAGGCAAAACCATATAAAATGACAATTTAGCACTTTACGTAATTGAAGTAATTGCTTCTACTGCAATTATATTACGTCGATATGTACTAGGAATTTAAACCAGCAAAGCAAGGATATAGTATATACGTACTCTTTTTATGTATATACATAATAATATGTATACGGTGCTCTTCCGTTGCTGCAAATGTGTAAACTGTAAAAAAAACTTTCATAGTGAACTTGATTCCTATTCGTCTGCTATCATCATACATGCTAACTATATGGAGAAAATGGAGCTTTTTGTATCTATAGTAGATTTTTTGTCTGCGCGAGTAATACACTAATTTAGCCGCTACAGAGAATTTGTTTGACTTCTTTATTTTCCGCCTGTTGTATTGTAATACAACTGAAAGAATGTAAATAGAGATGCTTTTGGTGATTGCTTGACTTTGTTGTCGTCTAATTAGATGCGACGAGAGAAATTTGTGATGTGCGGATTGCTATAAATCAGGAAGCAAGTAAACGCCGAACTTTTTCCTTTCACTTTCATTACTAACCGAAACCATATGAATAGAAGTTGTATGTATAGAAAACTAATTTCAATTGTTTGTTATCAATCCGTGCATCCATTACACACACAAATATTTAGTGTTTATTGTCTGACGTTAAAAACTTTTTGTATCCATGCACAAAATTAATATAACTAGGATACAACTATAATATACATAACACAAGTGACAGCTCTATTGTCGGCGATTAGTGGCCATATTTCAAGTAAAATAAGACGCTTTCTTTAGATAACAATTGGGTAGTCCCTCAATTCAAAAAGAAATATCGCGTTCGAGTTGTAATGGATTACGAAGATAAAACCTAGCACTTGGCTCCATCAATTCCACGGCTGGCTTTGTCTTCAACTATAAGCGACAGCTAACGGGCATTTTCTCCTTTAAACTAATTTATGTGACAATAATATTGCTGGAGCTAGACAAACAAATCCCACTTTATAATGTCTTCCTAGTGAGAACTTATACATACGTGTATTTATATGCTCTGTACTAATCGTGGTGGTAGCATGTTTTTATCAGCTTCTAACGTTGTGAATGAGCCCTACCGCACCGTGAAAAGTGTCTGCTTTCTTAAGCTTCTCAGACATTACTCTGCAGGTTTAACCCTTCCGTAGAGGCCATGTGCATAAACCAAGAAAGTGTTGTCTGTACAAAATCCCGTCTCGCAATAGGAATAAATCTTGCACGTTATCAAAAACGAAAATTCACTGTTTTAAGGAAATAGTGTTGTTTTAAAATACACAATAGAATTTATTTCCAAATATAAAAGATTTGATGATATGATAGCAAAGATTTATCCGATAAGTAGGTGAACTTGAGGTCAAACCTTTTGAACTACGTTACATTTTGTTGAGCTATTAAGTGCAATAAACTTCTTTAAAGTTACCAAAAAATAGTCTCAAGTTGATAGTCTATATCAGTTTTAAGTTAAACTTAATTTTTATGGGTTAAGAAAACTATAGGAAGAGTTAGCAGCTAGTGGTTTTTCTGGAAAGGCTAGGAAGGTTAAGGTAAAAAGGTTGATATGTTATACATATCTTAATTTACCAATTGCTATTGCCATATATCATTTTGAATAACCAGACGAGACGACAATCCTCTTACAGAAAAACCGTTATTTTAGCAAGAAGCAGCTGCAGTAAGCCCAAACCGATTCACTGAATTATCTACTTGTTTTATGTGATCCTAAGTAAATTTCAAAACATTCATACATTGCGTTTTAGCTTTAACTTAATACTTGCTGATTTTTTTTGAGTATTTTGCAAATCTTCCAAAATGTTGGAAGCTTTACTTGTTTGGTAACCGAGTACAACCAAAGCCGCATTTTATTACAGTTCTGTTTTACGAAAAAACATGCACGTTTGAACATAAGTACATACATAATGCATGAAGTAAGCACTCAATGAAGTGAATGAATACGGGGAAGGAAGGAGAAACTGACTCAGGTCGGACGGAATACTTGTTAGAGTGACAATAACACATCTGCTACTTGGATTGGCGTGCGTAGGGGAACTTTTAGCTCGTATTCCATGAATGTGGTACTGGTTATATGAGTGAGAATCCAAAGCAGACAGAGCAGGTAGATTTTTATTGTGCTGAAATCCATCTAAAACACAATGCCAACACCTACAAAATAATTCCCATGAGACTGTCTGCTATTCTGTTAGAACGAAGCTTTGCTCCTTCCCGGCATAATTTCAAGGATTCTATTCCACAGCCAAATATTGAAGCATCATCATAAAATTGTCTAATATAGAAGAGAAAGTCATAATTTTTCGGCACACACACTCATACAGGCATTCCTCATAATGCTGCAAGTAATAGCTTCTGTTTGTTTGCTACTTAAATGTAAAAATTGAAAGTGAAACAAGCGACAAGGAGCATAAGATAAATGTTTGTTATTTGTAAAGAGAAGATTTAGGTATACGTTTGTGTCATGAATTACGGCGGTTTAGTGATTTGTAACAGTTTGTAATAGCATTTGAGTAAGACATGGCAAACAAAGGTAATCTATTTTGTAATAAAAGTTTTGATCTGATAAACAACTGTGAAATATTTTTTGCCGAGTAACCCTTGCATGAAAATGGAGGAAGAAGACCCGCGTGGGAAACAGGTTGATCAAGGATTAATAAATATCACTCGCCGTCACACAACAGTCAGGAAGAACCCGAACAATTGCATGTAAAAAAACACACATCCCAATATCTTCCTTCCCCCATGGTAATAAGCCAGTAGTGTAGCTAGTAGGAAGCGTTATAGCATCATCATAAACATTGGTGTACTAATAAAGGGTTTTTGAGTACGTGTACGGTACGATTCCATTTCCGAAAAATATATTGGGTACAATCTTCTAATATCCTACGGAAGCATATTACAATTTTGTTCAGTTTAATTCATTTTACGACGTATTATAAACACACACACACACCGATAAACGCTTAATGGATACAGGCAGTACCATTGACCATATTTGATGGTTGGATAGACAAACATTCTCATTCCAAACCAACTGGCTCATCTCACATTTAAACAGCGCCGTTTTTACACTGAGAAACTCTCCTCTCTCGCACTTGTCTGCATTTTATTTATTAAAAGGATTGACTGACATCGAACAAGCAGCGGACTTGCTAGTTAACTCGGAAACACTTTTTGGTTTGCATTACTCTGAATTAATAGTATGACAAAACGTAGGGCATTTTGGTTGTTGGTCGTATTGTGTATCTATTCTCTATCTGCTTTTGCCTTTTTATTCTACGAAGCAAGGGTCTTGGTTGCGTGTTCCATTGCCTCATCATCATACTTAGCATAGAATAAATATAGCCCGTGCAAGCTAGAAGAGAGCTCTATAATACTGACCCAAGTTTATGCGTTGGAGGATGTGCAATGAAAATGAGAATTTTTCTGCTTCCTTCCTTTTCCCCACTCTTTCTTACGAGTGCGTGTATATACGTTTTCTGTAGTAGAGTAAGAGTGAGAGAGAGAGAGTTTCAACGTTAAATGGCGGTGGTAGTAATGGTAAATATATTATGCACATGCACAAGTCAAACCAAACCACACGGCTTGCTGGCTCTGCTCGTCGAAGCTCTGGGAATGAAATGAACTGACTGATTGACTGAAACCTACGTTCCGTGTGATTATAGTAGACATCGTAGTAGAAGCAGTAGTAGTAGCCGTAGTAATAGTAGTAACATTATAGTAAATAGTAGTATACTAGAGTCAAAGTACAATGGTAATGGAGCAGTCGTAGTCGTAGTACAATTGCTAAGACGCAAGGTAAATTGCTTGTGCTTGTGAGCTCCAAGTTTTTGAAGACGCGGAAAGTCTGCATGTAGCCGTCTAAAACATTCCTGTTTTCATCCGCTCTACCATGGAACAGCAAGAAAAGAAATATATACTTTCCTTCTCACTCATCGTAGAATGTCAGAATTGTAACTTTTCTGGTATGTAAATAAGTAAGAAAGTTAAGCTACGCCATGTACCGATTTAACCACAACTCACGTAGTGCTGTATTGTCAGTAAGTGATGTCAACTCATTCACTTACTTACTTCCAGTCTGAAAACATTTATTGTTTATACAACTAAGCTTGTCGAATACAGCCATGCAAAAAGAAAAGGCTCAAAAAACGCCACTAGAACACAACAATTGCTAAATCCAATGTAATACATACGCCTTTTCAACGCTCTGTTTAGGTAATACTTTGAAAGTAACTTGGTTTTATGAACAACACACTTTTAATCTTGCAATGAGCTGATTTATACACTGAGAAAGAAACGCGGTCACTCTCTGACAAAAAATACATTGTACATAAAGTAAGCTCAACTAAAGCCTTTGAAGTTGAAGTCCTTCCTCACAGGTCAAGCACACACAAAAGGAAGGAATGTGTGTTGCTGTTTTCTTTTTCTAAGAAAGCATGCATAAATAGCAATGGAATTCTTATAGCGGCTATCCACCTCCAATGAAAAAGTTTAGGGGAACGTTAGCACAAGACAGAAAAGAAAGAAACAGGACAAAAAAATGAAAAGCCATCAAAACTCTCGCGTTATGGGAAGCAGTACTGTGTATTAGCTTTAGAGAATGTGTCGTGGTAGTAAAAATTCGTTCTCATGCACTTTGGTGGATTAGTGGTAGCAGAGCTTTTAAGTGAATGAACACAACCAACAACAACAGCACCGCGCATTGATTGAGCGCAGGTGGGCACTCAATACTCGAGGGGTTCCGTCAGTGGCACGCTCCTCTGCAGTCATTTCCGGTGACAGGAATTTGAGTCGGCCAAGTTTCGGAGTGGTGAGTCCAAGAACGCATTTATTAAGCCACTCATTACTCCTCCAGAAACCGGTACAGGCCACCAAACTTCAGAATGAAACATTGGCAGAGCTCATGTTTCATTCAATTTCAAATCTGTCGAGGTGAGCTAATCTGAAAATCTTAAACTCTTTAGCAGAGTATCAGATATCGAGCGGTTAAAGTGGGATTTAAAAAATTATCGTCGATGTTTCATCAAATTCTTGTACACTGACCTCGTGGGATCGAGAATCTGCATACAATGCCCATTCAGTTGAATACTCTTGAAGCCAGCAAGTTTTAATTTCTGCTTTCAATGCTGAAATGACTTTTGTTCTTTTTACTGTGGTAAAAAAATGCATTTTTCATTACATGAAAGCAGTCCTAGTACGAAGTAAAAGTTATCAAATTAAGTGTGGTGATACATTTAACAAGCCCGCAAAGCCAATCTACTCGAAACGTATAAATCTCTAATCTGTGATAAGCCGTCCAGTAAAACTGACCAACTGCAACACCATTGTGTATGCGAAGAGATAAAAAAAAGTGTGGTTGAACTAGTGGCAGGTATGCGTACGCTGTTGATGATGATATGGGGATATGGGAAATCATTATACCAAGAGCACGTATACATCAGTACGTCTCTGCTTCACTCACTCAAGCTCACACATCTCAGCTTGGTTTGTGAGGCAAAGCTAAAAATGCAAGCGCACACAAGGCATTTGTAGCAGAGACGGAAGGAAGGAAGGAAAGCAAGACAGACGAGCGAAGGAAACTAGTTTAGTCTGTGGTGAACTCATCATTTTCATTTCAGTGAGTGAAAAAGCTTGAAAGGAAGCAATGCCTGCTGACACTCAATACAAGCATTTTCCCAGAGTAGCATGGTTGATTCCGTCCAGCAGTCGTAGTGGTCTCTTCAAGATCCGCACAACAGAAACCTGCGAGCAGAAAAGGAGCATGCTATATCATCGTCCTCGTCGTCCCCAGCCCTTCTTGTCTTGTTAAATTTTGTTGTTATTCTGTTGCCAGTTGTGGTGCATCAAAGCGCTGCGACGGTTTGCAAGCATCATCCTCCTTGCTACAGACCAATTATTTTAACGTAGTGCGGGGCTACTCGAGACAATGTAGGAAAGTAACAACATTCTCCTTCAACTGGCCCCATCTCCATTATATGCATTCATTCATTGTGTTTTTTCCTCTTTGGCAAGTATTCTTTTTTTTGTGACTGTGTCCAAGTGCCAATAGAAAAAGAGTCCAGTTTTCGATCGAACTGACCCAGTTCACTGGACTAGGAGTAACGGCAAACGACTCTTGTGGTTTTTTAGTCCTAGCTTTCAACACATTTATTATGTAATATAGAAACCAGTGTGGCCAAAAAATAGGGAAGAAAATAAAGTTTATAGAAGAAACAGTACCGTGTGAGATATAAAATGAAGTTTTCGTTCCCATTTCAATGTGTGGAATTTGCTGGAAGCTACAAAAAAAAGTGAAAGATATTGTGTCTAACTTGTAGCAGGAGAAATAAGAAAGAATGCCAATGGATGTTTGTATAACAAATACATCTCTGAATTGTATATTATTGTAGTTCACATTAAATTATGTTTTATAGTGAAGCATCTCACTAAAACAGTCATAGTTCTTTTGTTGCTAGTACATTCTGTGCGGGTAAAATTGTGGAAGGAGACTGTCTTCTATAGGACTCGAAAGAAAAAAAGTTGCAAAAAAACGTGCTCATACTACGAGGAATCAGAGACCGAAGACCGAAGCTAACTAGCCATTCAAGCAATGAGCATTGGTCAGACTAAGAATTCAAGAAGAAATGGACACTGAAGGCAATGCGATTTTTACTTTTGTGTGCGTTCCAACAGCAGCACAACGTATTTGAGCACATGAAGAGGTAATCATATAAACATGTACTTTAATATAGATATAAATACATAAAGAAAACACAAATATACACACATTCCATATAAATACATACATCTAGTTAGCTTAGAAGAACAAATTAGACCCAGAATTGTCTATCCATAAAAACTGGCCACTGGATACATTGCTCATGGTAGACATATGCATGTATGTACACTATTATGTACCATAGCAGTTGCTCATTCAGAATTCCAAAACTTGTAACAAGGAAAAGTAAACGGGCTTTTTGGAAATAAGGAGAATAGAACCAGAAAGTCCAAGTGAAATTTTTGATGTTACATATGTATATGGATATTCCTCTACTAAATCTAAGTTGGCTTTTCACTTATATTTGGAAGTGTAGCATGTGGCACTCCACTCAACACATACATTCCGAAGGCTTTACAGGATTTAGGGTTTTAGCGCATTGAAAAGTAGATAATTTTGTGGGATAACCTTGCGTAGATTTTGTTGCAAGAATTGTCCAGGGAAGAAATAATAACATGTGACGATGCAATATATGAGTGAGATTCCTGTATGAAAGCAAGATTACCAAAAAACAACAGTAAAAAGAGTAAAAGATTGTTTGGATAGTTTTAATTTTTTGTGCAATTGCTCGTTTCTTATTTTATCTAGCTCCTTTGGAGTCACGATGCATGACAAAAGGGAAATCATAAAAACCAGAGCTTGAGGAGAGTGAGAGAACGAGGGAAGAGAGAAAGAAAGAAAGAAAAAAATGAGTGGAAATAGTGTAGCACACAAAAGGCAGAGCAGACCAGCATCAGAACTGTCGGCAAGTGAGTGAAGAAAGTCAGTTTTGCAGTCATGTTGTAATTTTGCAAGCATTAGAAATGTAAATGTAGTAAAAACAAGTAAGTGAAATTGTGGACGGAGGACTATGCGGCTGCATTACGACTACAATAGTTGCTGCTACAACTACTTATATCACTACCATTATCGGTGCTCTTGCTATTGTAACCGGTGGTACTACGACAAAACTAATATTAGTTCAAACTGTATCCAGTCTTCTGCTTCAAATGCTTCAGTTAATATTACAATTCCAGTACAACTTGTGTTACCACAACTTGACTACTACAAAACTTCTTGTAGTGTCGTTTCTATTGGGACAAGTTTGATGCCTGTACTGTTGAAGAAAGTCAGTTCACGTACAGACCAATCCGACTTAGAGTTAGTGGACAATTGGAGCGAGTCGTGTGGGAAGTGGTTGTGTCGGCTCGGGTCGACGTTTCCATGTATTTTTCCAGTAGTATCAGAGCGACTACTGCTACTTGTACAACAAATAATACTACCGCGACCATCACTAGCAGACCACGGACTACTGGCTTAAAGAAAAATAAAAAGTACCGGGGATCAGCAGGAGTGAGCGGAAGGAAGACGAGTGAGCACACTTTCTTTTTACTCTTGCCACTTGAACATTTTTTCACATTCAAGTGCTACCAGAAAAAAAAAACTTTTTTTTATTCATTTTATGCATCGGTATCTCGATAGATTAGCGAGGAAGTTACCACGAGGTCAAAAACTAGATTGTCGGTAGTCAACACTAGGAACCATGCACTAAGCTTGGTTACTCTACGCTCCCTGTGACTCTTCGCATACATTTGAAGAAAACTATAGTTTCCTAACGAGTTATTACGCATAAACTACCTTATCACACTAGAAATATTTCATTTCAGTCAAACTCTTCCATTCGACAGGTTCAGCAAGGTTATCTTGACACCTTGGCACAAGTCATTGTAAGTAGGTTGGCCAAAGCAAACACTGGAGTTAAAGTTCAATAAAATCGGGAGAGATTTTTCATTGCCAGACACAAAGTTTTAGAAATATTCGAGGATTTTAGGTTGCTACATATTATACACAAAGAAGAAGAAGGAACGTGTTGTGAGCAAGAAAACTTAGTAAACCGGCAATCATTGAGAAGAAGTAGATACAAGGCTGACTTAAACTTGTTAAGCATCATCATTTCTGAAGCATGCCATAAGCAGTCATCGTCAATGGTTATGACATTAGTTTTTAGAGCAACTTGATTTTTACAGAAATATGAAGAAAAAAGTTCTGATTACGCATACGCATGTATACACGTTCTGTAAAGTTTTCTCAACAAATTTTCACTTCCACACGAAAAATCAGAAAGCTAATTTTGTTTCTAATTTAAACGTATCTCAGCTAAAGTTGGTTTCATCCTCAAGTAGCGTTTGCCACATTGTTATTTTCGTCATTTGTATACAACCGGATAACTTGTGCCTTTCATAAGAAAATAGTACCAATGACATTTTTCAGCATAGTTATTCATAAAGTAAGAGAAGAAAAGTCACAATATATGACAATTATGGTAGGGGCAACCGTGATCGTGAAGTAATTTGATGTTTTTCTCGTGAAAAAACAGGGTCCTTTGCTGCCAATGAGCCAGTAAACGAGAGCAATATTTAACGGGGAAAATACAAGAACAAGTGAAAAGAGAACTGTGAACTGAACGGTTATGTGAAGCGACAAATAACATTACGGGTTATATACACTTCTGTTGCTGTAAAACTTCCTCAACTCCAAATGTAGATCCTAGTAATAATCCCATGTCCCACTCCACTCCAATGTTTTCTTTTTAACAAAAATGTGCCAGAGGAGTGACGATAATTTTACGTGATAACTTGTCCAGACGGATTATGCTGTATGCGGTGGTGCGGTGAATCCATCTGTACCGCATCTTCCCGGGCTCACCTCTCTACAACATGTTCTGCATCGCACTAGTCCTCCTGCTACAGTGTCTCTTTGGCTCATGTGGGTACACCTTCAAAGGTAAGACTTTTTCCTTTCCTACATAATTAAGATTACTTAGCTCCAAAGTTTTGAGTGGCATGAATGTATTAGCCTTAATATACCAAGTCATTCCTTAAGTTGAGTCAAGCCAAGTTTCATGGAATTACTAAACTGTGCGAGCTTTATGTTATGAATGTAATATCGGTAACCGAGATAGGGGAAAAGTATCACGCTCGGTGAGTGAAAGACCATCATGCTATAAAAAAAAGGGAGCGAGGAAGCAAAGTATTCGTGGTTCTGTCATGAGACGTTTGCTACTTGTATTTTTACAGTGGAAACTCTGAATATAAATTGATTTTCGATGTGTCTATGAGATTCACTCTGGTCTTGATTATTTTACCGTTCGTGATTCTAAACCAAACAACCTCTCTCAGAAACATTTACTTTAACACTCCATCCGTAACCATATTCCCCCAAAAAAGTTGGGCCGTGTAAATTATCCTCTCGGGAACAGTTTTTTCGGTGTTCAGTTTTGCTTCTCTGCGATCATTCGCATGATCATGCTTTTTAGGGGTACCTACACAATCATTCATGCCAGCAACGCACAAACGTTACTAACCACAAGCTCATTGATATTTCTCTCCCTTAGGATAATACATATATAGATAATATCATTCAGCTTTCTTTGTTAGTCCGAAGACACTGGATTTTAGGAGTGTTAGAACCATTACGCATTGACTGCATCATTTGTTATACAGCATCTTCTTCTGAGTGTCGCTACCCAGTTCCACTTTGATGGACAAATAAATACCGTACACCTTTTTTGGTACAATATTTCACTTATAATCGACTCTGAAATTCCTGTAATCTGCTTTAAAAACGAAGCAGAAAATGTAACATGGATGAAATATAATTGGATAGCTTGTTTGGGTGCCTATGTTTTGTCTGTTGGTAAATTCGCCAATTTGACCATTACGTTTTAAACCATTAGCTGAGTGCTAGTACTCAACTCAACAATTGTAACGAGTAGATTGGGAATATTCCATGGAATTTTGGTATTTTTTTGCGTCACAGCCACATATAATAATGATAATGGCTTGTACCTTTCTCCTTTTTAAACCTTGATAAAAATCAATTCTATTCAGAATAATTGGGCAGATTTCATGAGAAATGTAAAAACACTTTTAATCAGACAAAGCATGTTATTATTGAAGTATTATTCCATTTTCATGTTTTCAATGTTGTCCTGACCGAACCAAAAGCCCTAATTTTGTTGCTAAAAATATGAACAGTGCAAAGAAATATGTGAAGTTGGATGTTTTCATATAATAAGGAGCGAGGACATGCGCCACTCGAGCTCAAGCCATACTTTTTATGAGCGAAACGTGATGTCAACGCCCATCAAACACACATATAAGCAAAAGTACTTTAAAGAATCACCATAAAACCCATTTTTTATTCATATTTGTCAATACCTATGTTCCTAGTAAATTGATGTGTTACACAATAGCATTCTTAGAAAATCGTTCTAGTTTCATCGATTTTGTTTAAAAACGCAAATTTAGCTATTGAACAGGAACTCTTTTGACGTGGGCGGCATATGACGTACAAAAGAATAGATTTAAAGTACTACCACTACACTTAAATGTTTCTGGAATGACCACCCACGAAGAAATTATGAGAATTGTGGCCAGCAAAATTTAAATAATTGTAGCTAGATGTATGACCAAGATCAAGATAGTAAGAGTTGTCGTAAAAAAAATAAGTGCAAGCTAGTTATAGAAGCATGCTGATGTAATGTGATATTTGACATGATTGCTAATGTGTGAACAAATTTGACAGATGCTACACGATTTCTTTCATTCATAAAGAATCACTGTTCATGCCTCATCATCAACTCTATCCCTCGAATCCTTCCTTAGCTATTTTAATTAATGCTTCTTAATGAGTTTTAGTTAGCAATTGAATTTAGGTATTGCTATAGGCATTACATAAGAAAGTACGTTGTGTACGTGTGGATATACTTTAAAGAAAAATGTACATAAATGCATTTGGGCTCGCATTCCTGAAACCACTGGTACTGCATCTGAGCATGCATTGAAACAACTCATGGTAATAAAAGTAAAGTTATATTGTGTAAACACATAACACATAATGCATGTAAAGCTGAAAGGTCTACTGAGAATGGGTGTCGAATGAGTGACAATCTGACAAATGATGATGATGACACTGCACACTCATCACATCAACCCAAACTGCAGGGTTGGTTTCTTGGTTGAAAATCTACGGGACTGGTCTTAATACACGCAAAGACTTTAGAAGCTAGAAGCATCTCAATTTCAAATTTGTTTTATAGAATTTTTCTTTACAACATCAAAACAATATCAAAACTGTTGCTGACACGGAAGCTGTTGGGTTTGTTTTGTTCATAATCAATTTTATCATTAAAATTTATATAATACATATAGGCTATTGATGAATATTTTCATTAGACATAGTGCATAGTTCCATAAGAATTTGTGAGTTTCTCATCATTGGGCGAGGGGCTCATTTATCAAACTAATCTGATCAGGTGAATCTTGAAGACAAGGCAAGTGTTGACAAATTTATTTGCGTGGAGAAGGATGAAAGAGTGAAGTTGTTACACTCGTGATTTCGTTATCAATGTAAACATACCAGCAGAATAATTTTGGGGGAGCTTCTAGAATGATAGGAGGGCTGATGTGATAGAATAGCTCTGTAATGTGATAAACGGGGCCACAGTGGGAGATCAACTGGATTGCTACCATCATGCATGCTTAAAGAGATCCACTCCAAGATAGGATAGCACAGCATCAACTTGTCGCAAGCATCCGGATATTGCAGAAATTGAGACGTGGAACAAACCTATTAAGTGATGAAGCTGTATATATGCTCTAGTGTACTCAGAATCTTTTTGAGGCTGCATTATTAATACAAGACTGTTAATATCCAAAATAGTGTTTAAACTATACCACCCACATGACAGTTTTCATCATGTTTGCTTCTGTACCGTTTGCTGGGTCTCCCTTTCGAGTGGTGTAATTTGGAGGGTAAACGATGAGATGATCCGGAGTGGAGACGCGTGCTGAAATGAATACAGACAGATTGGGACTCAGTACCCGTATCATGTTTTGTCTGTCTTTGGCAGCGTCTCTGTCTTTCCTTGATCACGAATGCAGTTTAGCCACTGATTATTTGATGTCATCTATTCACAGCTTGTTTTTCTACGCTTCCTTGCAGTAAACCCTAACATCAATTTTCCGCTTTTTACACATCAGTCCAAACGACACGTGTCTCGTGGGAAGGCAAATACGCATGGATGGAGGAAACTCCTAAACAGAATGCCACTATTCAGCTACTTCATTTTAAATCTTTTCGGAGACTCTACTTTATTGCAGATCACAATTGATCACTTGAATAATTGGGTTGTTAAAGGGTCATTTTATCTTTAGCTCAGAATGCTGGCACTTTATCCTAACATCAAATTGATCGCTTGATTACCTACATCATTGTGCATGCATGCATATAACGACAGAATCCAAATTTAAAGCATTTAAACAGGTTCAGTCACTAGAAAAGTTTTGATTTAAAAAACTGAGTCCGTTAGATAGTCAGTGCTATGAATTTCTAACTAGAAATCAGAATTTGTAGAATTCTATGACGAAAACAAAAATGTAAAATCTCAGCTTCAGCGGAGAATCTTTGACAGATAGACGGACACAAAAAAAATACATATTATTTTGCTTCTTGGAAATGCAAAATGCAATATTCTGCTAATCCAACATACATATATTTAATACGTACTGAGTTGTGATGCAAGTACACTGTCTGTCTCAACATCGCAGAAAATCAGTTAACAGTTAGACTGTAGAAAAGCAAGCATCAATTTGATATTGTTCACGATTTATGTACCAGACATTGGATTTTTTGTAGGAAACTTGGATGTGGCAGATTCATAGAATTTTCCTTGTAAATTGGATCAGTCAATGAAATACGGAATATCTTCCAGTATGTAACAACCGCAAATCCTAGAATGGACTGACTTGACTGTCGATAAATGTTGCTCGTAAAGGCTCGACATCATTGCTTGTGTACACATTTTTTCGACTAGATTTTTTCCTTCACGTCCATACATATTGGAACTAATAAGCAAGAAGTTTTTGACTCAATAGTTACTAGATGTAAAATATAGATGATATCAATAAGAAAGTAGCATCGAAATCGCCATGTCCTTCATTCCGTTATGCTTTCAAGTCTGATGTTGGTGTCGAGTAGGGTGTTCCTGTTCATAATATGCATAGAGCGATGGTGATGAACCCGTATAAACTCGTCTATATAACATAATTTTCCGCCTGATGCGAGACTATGCACTACAACGGCTTGCTGACATAATAAACCTCCCTTGCCATGTTCAACATTTTTAGTTTGATTTTGCTGTGCCAGCACTTTTCTTTGCAGATCAATACACACTAACTAGCACATGCACGAATATCCATACATTGTGGAAATAGGATATAAAAAAATATTGTAAAATTTATTAAAGAAAAGGCTTTACGCATGAGAATAGAATTAATTTATGGGAATGATTTTCTAAAAATGAGGGCAATCATAGAGAGTTATTTTTGTCAAAAGGTTTTATCTATCCTTCGATTTCAATGTATTCCAAGAACCGTGAATTTAGATATGATCCTTGCCACAAAAACAAAATTTACAAATGCCGAGTGTGATTTCAAAAGTGCTATGTCTCTGTATTTAACGACACTCCACCAGCATCACCCATATCGTTATCAAAATGATTAATAGTAGTATTTATTCCGATAAATGTAGTCATACGCCTCTACTGATTACCTACTTGTACAGAGCTTCCTTGGTCGGGAAATCAAATCGAAATTCTGTACTTGCCAATAATAAATGCATATGTTTTGTGTGATATTGCATCCAAGTTTATAAATCCAAGAAAGATAAGACTGACTACCTGTCACTTTAATGACGCAAAAGTTTCCTTCACCATCCTAAAAGACACAGACATAATGGAGCCCAATCAACACGTACCTAGCAATAGTGAAAAACGAAGTTGGAACGATAATGCAAGCGAAAAAAAAACATTGACTATACTAAATCACACGTATACGTTTAATAGTCAACTGATTTTTTTACGTTATTACATTTTATAAGCTGGCAGACTTTCAAATTGACATGCATTGCAGCTTCACCAGCATTGATTTTTACCATGAAAGTTATATATGTAGACGAACGACAGAAGACGTTTTCATTCATTTTAAAGATTTATTTTATAGAATGAAAAGTAAACACTTTGAATGGGGTATGTTGCAAAATTATAACATAGGTGTCCAAAACTGGAAAACCAAAACAAGCTTGTTCTTATTTCAATTTTAAAGCTTTTATCTTTAGTTTAGATGTTATAGAGTGCAAGAATCAGTTTCTAACTTGTTTTGAATATCAACATTTTAAACTTGTAAGTAATGATGAAGGATACGCGTATAATGTATAGGTATGGTGGCAACGGTGCAAGACATTTATTTGCCTAAAAACTAAAATAAACTTATGAAAACAACAATTACTTAAAATACTGAAAATCCATGTTTTGCCTTGGATCAATAAACCACATTAAAGTTAAAGAGTCTCCGATTTGAAAACCAATGATTTGTACGTGTACACTCTTCACAGGGATATCCACGAAAAGATTTGAGTGGAATCAAGATAATATATAAGTACATAAATAAATATATATATATGTTGTGTGAAGAGCTGCAAATAGTTGTATTTTTTCGTAACCGATGAAAGTGAAGTGCGAAGATGGAGGAATATTCTCTCGAGAGACTTTCCATTTTGTTGGGGTTATTCTTAGATAATATTCCCCACAAGGAACCCTAATTTTCAAGGAAGATGAATAACACGAACACGGCTTTCCTCTTTACTCTAACTGTTTCGACCAAAAGATTTTCTACTGTTTCTCATTGAATGGTTACATATACCCCAATGTTGTTTGTTCCGTGGTGCTTGATGTTTCTATTTTTTAAGGATCAAATTATCTCCGTCTGAAGGATCTGCTTAGCATAAACATGAGCAATATTATATACGCATGGGACACAGGAGACTTCAACAAAGTTTGGAGGAGTAACTGAAAACAGTCGCCTATCTAGGTAGATGTTGAATGCCACACATGCTATGTCAAAACAGCAGCGTCTTCCAAACGTTCTCAAGTATTTGTGTGTCGCAGGAAACAAGATTTTGTACTCTCCAAGTTCTTTAAACTAAACTTTAGTTTACATTTAGTTTTTTTTCGGCTTCAAGTGCTTAGCAGTAGACTTGTAGACCTACAGGGCGTTTTTATGGAAAATGGCTTTGGGAACGTTTGGCAACCAGCTAGCTGCTTTACTTTTTTCCAGTCCTTTCACACTCCTCGCAGGTGAAATAAGCAGTTATATGTATTGTGGTGAACTCAGGCATTGGTACTCAATACCGGAGTTTTTCTTGGCTTATCCATACAGTCAATCTTTCAGAACTTGCTGACTGCTTTCATTCTTTAACAAAAAAAAAGACAGATTGGAAATGTAGATTAATATGTGTATTGTTTGTATGTGCATACAGCTTACCATACAATGTTGATCGATCGTTAAGTATGTATATTACAAACGATCAGGCTGTGGAAATGTTAGACTTTGGATCTACAAAAGGATTTCATCCAATTTCAGCCAAATTGCAGTCTTGCAAGTTCCAATATTTCCACAAGTTGCTGCCAACAGCATACATGTATTTGGCTCGAAATTGCGCAATGTGCAACTTGTCCATTTCAGGATCACATGGATCTTTGCCAAGTAATCTTTGGTCTTTCACTTTCTGAATTTACATTTACCCTCATTTACTTATGCTTGCCCCATTCAACTGTAATGCATCCTAAAGGTTTAATGATGGTATAAACAATCACGCATCTAAGCAGAAACCATATTATATAAATTTAGTATTCATATACAGAACTAAGTGGTGATTCACATTGCAGACGTACACTAAAAACCATCCTGACCTTGAATAAAAAAAAGTCTTTTTACAGAAGGATTTTAACTTGCAAAGAAACTTTTATGATAATGTCGTGCCGGGTTGGGTCCTTATGTCGTTTAATTTTTACTAGATGGTGATATTAGGTATTAAAATGTATCTCACGTTACACCATGCATTCTACGGTCATATACAACTACGATCGCTTTAGTTCGCACCTATTGTTTGTGTTCAAAGTTGTAATGAACTAATGTTTACTTACAATTACCTTAGTTGTAAAGTAGAATAATGACCTTGATTATAAATATTTGATTCATTTTATTACAAACTGATTTGTTTGCAATTATTTGTGAGGCTTATTCGACTTCTAATTACAGGTTTGAATTTCTGAATTTGTTACATCATTCTTTTAATATTTGCACAAGTTTACAGCTATGTACATTATACACAATCAACAATTGTAGAAGGTAATTCATTTAATAGTGCATGAAACTTAAACATTATGCATACTAGAATCGCACACATATTTACTTAGCGCATTGCCCACAAATAATCAATGTTAGTTTCCCTTTGCTCCATGCTTTCTACAATGATGTCAGAAAGTTAATATTGGTACGAATTATTTACTCTAGAGAAAGTATTTTGTTTCATTGATAATCTAATTAAAATTTATTCATTAAAAGATTTGGAACCGGAACAAAGCAATTTGAGACTTTGTTTATTGCCTTCCTTACTCACTTTATCATCTTGATGCTTTTGATTAGGTATGTTATTTTAGGGCATGAAAATATTATTTCTGGCGACCCACGTCCGTCCACGATACGGATATTATTATTATTATAGTTGGTTTAGTAGTATATTCACTCTTCATTGATGTGAAATCGATGTTGTTTGATCAATACGTTGTGTCATTCCCTAAACCATTTTAATGTTTCCCTCAACTATCGTGCATACGTCCACATATTTATACAAAACATTTATATATCCCATCATATATCGGTTTGACGTGTGAATAAAGTATGCACACTTACACGAGTGCTGACAACGTACCAGTAGAACTCATCGCACTTTCTGGTTCGATGACAGTTCATTCGTTTTAAACCATCACACAATATGCAGCTTTTGCAATGGACATGAACATATTTCCAATTACGTTTCAAATGCATATTTGTAATCCGGCGAGGTAAGTACCTCTGAAGTAAGAATTCGTACTTGAAGGGTCGAAACTCTTTTTATTTATAATTTGATTTTAGGTACTCACGTTGATAATACAGTTTTTTGATAGGTTGCAGGCAACATTCAAAAATAATCATACTGTAATATTAACAACATACTCCTTAACTTTCCTCTACCTGGAATGATCAAACCTTGACAATTTTCAAATGTGACAAAAATAATGGACGTGAGCAAATACAGAAACGTTGAAAGTCATTTTCTCTCTACAAATGAGTAAAGTTTGTCCTTAAACCTAGTGCCTAGTTTTTGAAAGGAATGAAATAAACATAAGAACGGTCATTGACAACATTTCAATTTTAGCATGAGTTGAAGACACGCCACCGTATTGCATTTGTGACTGGATTTCATTCATGTCTCTACGAACTAGCATCACATAAATCCTAATAAACGAGGTGATACAAAACTAACTGCCACATGGGATTACTTACATGGAAATATTATGACGTGCATTATCCTTCCAAACGACTACAATGATTGTTCTTGCTTGCATGTGTTAGAATGATCTGGCACTAAATTGGGATATTACAAATATACAACTTTATATGAATGTCAAATGTATAAAGGCAAGTGTTAGACTAAAATCAATGCCACAAATTTCGAGTAAGATGAACACTATGAAAATCAGCACGTTTTACGATGAGTCAATACATTAGCAAAGTAATTCCATGTCTTGATGTCGTATGGACATTGGATTGATGTTACTTGAAAATTGACTATAACTACTTTCATCGTAGTGTTTAAAATAGCTGATGCAACTGTTAGTACGTAGAATGATCCCCATTGTTTTTCATTTCTAAAGTATCGTGAGCTTAACCAGCTGTCAATGCATAGAAAATTTGATATAATTAACAAATTACCATGAAAGCGTCAACGACATTCTTCTTGCGCACTTCGAGAAATCTTAAGTGTTGAAGAAAATGACTCAATTTTTATAAACCTTTACAGGATTCTTCCACAAATGAATGTGGATTAATCATTAAATGATTCACTTGATGAGTATTGCATTTTTTTTGAAAGTCGTTTCTAAAGTTTTTAATGAAGTATGCAATATATTGAAACTTATATGAATTAAATTGAAAATTAAAAGCGTAACTGCCCTATGAAAGAAAATTATGATGTGCAGTATGGAATGCTGTAATAAAATGACTGGATTTTTAATACGCAGCAGTATTTTTTTCTTAAAAGACTTTTTCTGTAATCGTTGTAGGAGTGGCCCAAGTCATCGTAGATACTCATACGTAATTTCAAGCTATTGTAATATGCAGAATCCTGTTCCAGTTTAATATGATGTAGTAACTACTTTTAAAATTTGTTAGCGGCAGCAAATTTGTTCGTGAGAGTGTAGTTGTTTCTCACGCAAAGACTTTCGCTGACAAGACACGTTCCAAAGCAATTGCCATGTAGCATTAAACATTTAACATGAACTCTTCATCTGTCTTTACAAAAGGGTTGTATGGTTTCCATCAGCATAGAAGGCTCAACTTGTCAGGATGAACTAATAATTTGTAAGCGTGTGTATGTGTGTGCAGAGATATTTACCTACATAATACGAACAGTGAGCTGGCTTAACTTTTATTGACATAAGCTATGTATGACACATGCAATTAGGTGTCCACTATTTTTGGCATTTTGCTTGCTCCTGATTCCTCTCATGTTAAGCATTTGTGTACCCGGATGTGCCTCTTTTAGATAACACCTATTTCAGAACATTACATTTGCATATGTTTCTGTTGTCTGATTCATTACACTCTTACTTCTTGTACACACATATACATTCAACATGTACTGGTTACTATAACATTTGGTGCAAGAATTCTTGAGTGAAATTACATCACTGTTATAAACGGTTTTTGACCTCTACAATTATTTCAAGCGCCACAACGAAACCCATTTCCAATAAGTTATCTGTTATCATAAATACATAATGCATCCAATATCTGAAGCAAAAAAAAATTTTTTTCAGGGAGTCAAGGAAAAATGATTTGCATGTACTTTTTCATGAATTTCCTAGACATGGATTTCAAATTCCAGCACATAAGCAGTTGGAAGCATTGAATCGGTTGAATTAACATTATGAATTCATCAAATGTATCATTCGAGATTGCATCGGCATCAACAATGTAGAGACCTGCTTCGTCGTTATGAATGTACTTATACATGATTGATAATATTTTGTCGTCCTCGACACCACAAATTAAATTATCTATAAGAAATTTTGAGATAAAATTGGCTTACATTATCATATGCGATCATTTTTCGTTACCTTCAAATTAAAAAGCTAGAATGTGCTTAAAAGCACCGACTGAAGGAGCCGCAACCTCCAAACGTGTATTCGATTTCATTTTCTGTGTTTACAACTTCCTTCCATAGCTGCGCAAGTATGTTTATACAATTCGACTATTTGCATAGAACGCATATAACTTATCGTCGGTGGCTTAGCTATATAGATTTGTCGGTTGAAATGCTATACTATACTCATATTATACTGACGATTATCTAAATTGTTCGTAATAGTAATGATTAAGGATGAATGGCAATAACTCTGAGTATAATCCTAAACAGATCCTTCAAGTGGCTCATTGTTTATTTTCATTTTGGCTGGAAGTGATTTTAGCAAACTCTCCCATGAACGACGGTGTAAAAGCGTACCTAATCTATTAAAGTGATGTAATGAAGTTTCGTAATCTGGTTCTGAATTCAGAAATGTAAACATTCTCTTGTGGGTTTGGTTTTATAGATGATAACAAGATTGGTCGCTTAATAGGCAGTAACGCGTATAGGTACATTGTTTGTTTTTCATTGCAAGATTGTCAAATTCTGGTAATGACATTGTCTAGCTGGAAAGCTCTGCTAGAAACGTAGTACCCAGATTTCATTTGTGCATGAGGAACAACTATATGAGAGGGGGTAACGCTTGTTAGTCTTGTCTGGTCACATTACAACTGCCACTTTCACATATGAGAATGAAAGCAGATGTACACCAAACATGCCTAAGTTAGACTAGACATCATATTCATAAGTTATCGAACATGTATTACCTTCACTTTCAATGAGCGGTCATGGTGTCGACTTCCTTATAGGATATACCACGCTGAAACCATGTATTGTTTGTTTCCCATTCACAGCAATTTGTAATTGAATGAAGTTTGTAGAGTTGTGTATGAGTCATGAATATGAATGGAACACGAAATGGCATTCCAGTTTCAGAGTTTTTGGTTTGTGCCCGCAATTTTTCATACCTTTCTCAGAATTTTAATGCGATTGGTAGAACGTGTTTACCTAAAATCCATTGAACAATTCTACCTACACATTTCACAGCGTAGAATGAGCAATCAAAGGAAACTCACTTTCAACGCATTCAGTCACACGAACGCAATTCGTAATGGAGGAAACGGCAACGGAAAGTACAGGGAATTGAGAGCAATTCATTGTGTAAACATAAAGAAAGAGTCGGCTTGTTACAGTTGAGAATTTTATCTCACCAGAAAGGAGAGTATTTGCCTTGTTTGAGAGTAGTGTATGTATATATAAAGGGTATTTGACCATATAGCAATGATGCACGGATTGTTCTCAATTGTTTTGTTAACAATAGTTCTTTTGTTCTTTTTGTTCTTTTTGGAACAATTGTTCTTTGTTCCGGCATCAGGAACAAAACAAAACTAACAATTTCGAAAAATCTATGGTACAAGAACAATTGGAACAAACAACTAAAATATATTCTGGTACAACGAGAACAAGTTGTTCTAATTGTTCCATTTGGT
>JAANSM010000087.1:0-52035 GCA_036850725.1 Orchesella villosa | reverse complement strand
CATTTCTTCTCTACTTCTACATCCCCAAAATAATCCGATATTTTTGTTTGCTTTCATAATTATTCTTGCAAGAGTCAATGCAAAAAAAAAACAAGTGAAAGTATGATTTTATAACTACATTTTGCATTCATGATAATTCTAAGTTTTTTCAGAGATTTTGCATGCTTTGTATAATTCACTCATTGTCAGTAAAACGAAGTGTTAAATCATGATCATCATGACAGGAATAAACTCTTAGCTCTCGTTTTACAGTTTCCGTTCTGTTCACACTCAAACTTTTTTTTTGCAGCTTTTGCTTAATCCACTCTATCTTCATTCTTTAAAAATGAGTAATCCCAGCACTTAATAGTTCTGTTAATGTACTGAAAAGAGAAAGAAATAGTGGAAGTACAAACTTTATTTTTGGGGATTTTTTTTATATTTTACTTTTAATATTAGTCATTTGCATTGTAATTTATTGTCTATTTCTGTTTAAGTGAAACCAAGTGATGGAAGTGGAATAAGAAGTGTATTTTTGTAGATTTTTACAAAAGTATATAAAAACTGGTTATTATGCTTTATGCGTTCCTACAATAAATTTACAGTTTCCCTACCCATTCATTCGTAGATACATCTGTATCCGTCATTTTAAATGAGTTTCACTCCGCTCCTATTTCACTCATTAAATTGAGGATCAGCTTGATCTGGGATTTGACAGAAGCTATTTCACTTCCAACAAGCTTCCCCATTTATTTCATCTCCCCTTTTGTACTTATATATTCACATCCATTTATCCCTAGAAGTTGCATAGATGGATTAGGATGGGTATAGATTTAATTTAAGACAGTTTTTCTCCATATATTTTTAAATTCATTATAGTGCACTTTACTCTACAATCTACATGCGTCTCAAGGAAAGCGTTATTATATAAAAGAATGAAGTCCTTCAGTTTCACGCATTTATTAAGTAGTAGCTGAGCTTACTTCTAGCTTTAAATGCTGATAAGATAAGATAAAATGAGCTAGCTCATTCTCCTAGTTAAGTGGAAAATATAGAGTGCATATTGTGCTTTGTGCTGAATAAAAATTTACATCAAGTCTCCGTTTTCGTATAGAAAATTCAAATGTATATATATATATATAAATAAAAGTAGTTAAATGGTTCAACAGCCCACCCAACACATCATGCATGTAAACGAGTGCCATTAACATGTTATATAAATGGTATTGCCATGAATAATCAGGCATATCTGAATCCATCTCTGAAAAATTCTTGCGTGACCATTAAGAAGCAGAGAATATAATGGGAAAATTTCATCTCCCCATCTCCTCTTCCATCTGAAATCTCCATCTTCTCCTCAATGTGAAAATTCATGAACTCTTTGTAAACTTGTGTGTATCTCATATCTGAATCTGATATTATATATTGTTCCATCCGCATATAACCGAATTTTGAGATGCATATATAAACTTAAGTGGCAATAAGTAAAAGTACCAAATAAAAGAGGATAAGAGAAAAAATCAGAATGAATATTTGAAGGGAGCCTGATCCAATTATCATACACAAAACTGCAACTCTGCTCTGGAGAGAACTGTGTGTGACTGTGAGCTGAGCATGTGGCATGTGGTTTGGTTGGTTGGTAGCGAAAGGATACTTGAAATCATTTTCGAGTATTATTATCAACCATTCTGAACTATAGGGGACAATTTAGGGAACTCTTTAACACATCCTTTTAAAGTTAGATTCATATACCGTGAGATTTCATTTCCATTTCCAAGTTGAAACACTTAAATATGAAGTGTAGCACCAGACACTAGCTAGGTGGTATGTGCTGCTAAAAGTGCATGCTTTCTATTTTAGAAATCCAGGATTCTATGTCAGCTATACTATGCTTATGTAACACAAACAACTTCAAATTGAAATCATGCAAACAGTTAGGAAATGTTTATTCATGACAAAACACGGGATACCATTTCAAGTGCATGCCATTTCCATAAAACGCACTTGAAATTTGAAGCCTTATGGCTTCTAGAGAAGCTATTAGCACGCATTATACACACCTCAATAATTATAAAGGTCTCTAACCATATATTGATGCTCGAGTTGTCAAAAAGAAATAACAGGATGTGATTTGGAGGATGGAATAATTAATTATATCCTGTGCAAACATTCTCCACATTGTCAACAAGAAAGGTTATCGCATAAAACATTGTAAACAACTTCTGTTTACAATTTACCATAATGATCCATCAGCATCGCAGCAAAGCAGATGCACAATTCATTCACCATTTCATACGAGAATCGCCAACATTTTATGGAGAATCAATATCCCAATTATGTGTAATTTCTAGAGGTAAGACCTGAATAAATTGGTATAAAAACGATTGGCTGTCTATTTACATAACAAGCATGCCATAATTTTTATTACCATTACCATGCTTTATGATTTTCCATTTTCCTCTTATGATAAGTATGATAATTTGACGTTGACAAGAACTTCACATTGCCTTTTCAATTTTGTTTGATGGAAAAGTTTTCCATCTTCTTCTTGGTTTCCTTTTACATTACCCATTACCCATCAAAGTTATTAACTTTTGTATGAAGGATATGTTATATGTTGGAGAGCATATGGAGCATAAAAATATTTTGAAATTTGGACTTAATCATTGATTGAAAGCATCCGAAATTCAGTGAACCGTTCATGGAAAGTGTAATAGCGCATTTACGAACATGCATGTATGTACAATAAGCCTCCTTTCTTAAATGACATGACATGACGCATGACGCACACAATATTCAATTTTCACTTGTCATTAGAAAAATTGATCTTACCGAGTATTAAAGCACTTTACCTATTAAACAAGCAAGAAGTTACGCTAACTCAACTAAAAAATGGTTCTAAGAAGTAGGTATGTACCCACTGTCAATTTTTCTATCATCTACCTAAGATTTGGAAAGCTATAAAAAGACAAATACAACAGGAAAGGGAAAAAACATCCTACTTGAATTTTGATAACAAGAAAAGGAAAAGTCAAGCAGGAACCAAATTTATTTTGAAGCTTGTTACCTACATCAATATCCGCCTCTAGTTTTATTGACGGACAACGAAAGAAGAACAGGAAGGAAAAGTCAAAAATTGTGTGCTTATATAAAAAACTCTATATACACATCTGCGACTTGGCATTTTACGACTGGTTATACCGAGTCCTAGTAAAATTGATGAAGGAAAATCCAGTGAAAGGAAGTGATGCTTGAATTAAGTAAGTTTCGCACTGTGTTGTTCTTCTTTTAGGTGAGTAAAGTTTACACACGAGTACCTTTCACCAATACAAGTATAAGTAGCTCATATATATAAGTACTTATATACTAGAATACAAGGTGGATGTAAATCATCGTGAGTGAAAGTCAATACATGATATATTCTATTTATTTATATAGGGCCGCCGGCAAGTTAACTATAAAGCTTGGTATATATATATATATCGTAAGCATAATAAGCATACATAAATGTGTGAAGTGAAAACGCGTACATTTTCATTCTTGGTTTCCTTTCTTCCTCCATACACAACACTTCAGTTGTTATTATTCCTGCAGGGAATACGGAACTAGTTGAGAATGAAAGAGATCCAAATAGAGTAAAGTGTGTGTGTATATGTGTGTAATGTGTATGCACCACCACCACCACCACCACTCAAAAGAAGAGAGTTTTTTTTACACCAACCAGACGCTTTTCTAACTAGATATATAGGATAGTATATATCCTGTGTTAAAGCGAGAGTGAGAGAAAGAGAGAAAGCAGTCTTTCAATAAACATTTTCTCGCCGTGCTGTGGCTTTTTTCTAGATTTCTAAAACTCCAAAAGGTTGTTGCCAGCATGAGCATCCTTTTAGGAAGCTATTTGGTGAGAGAGAAAGAGAGAGTAGAGTAAGTATTTGCTCACTTTTCTGCTCTGTAGAATATAAAAAATAAACCAGGTCTTTGCTTCACTAACTCACTTTTCCTGCTTTCTTTCAATTTTTCTGTTTACTATTCAACTCCAGTATATTTACTGCGTTTCATGTCATAGTCATGTCCCACATTGCTGCATTGGTGAAAAGAGAGGTTAGTTTTGTTAGTTGAATAGATATATAGCCTAGCCTAGTCAGCCAGCTTTTCAGTTCTCGATCAGCTAACTACATTATAGACTCCAATTCTCCACTTTTTCTCCTGTTAACGCTATTGGTATTTCAACCCAGTCAAAATAAATCAAGTTTGGCAACTGGCTAATCCAAATACGAACTCTTGGCCAAACTAGTGGAAAAACACCTTTGGACTCAATGGAGAATCCAGTCTTTTTTATAGCTTAACAAGTTTTCATTGTATAATGCGTTTACTCAATATGTTCATATGAATGTTATCCAACTCACGATATAGCAAACAACAAAGTCATCTAGTTTTCCTTTCAACCGAAAACCCAGCAGTTTCGATTTCCTGCCAAGCAAATATTCCTATTGCAAACTGGAACACGTACATATATATACGTGTACATGTATAGTTTGTACGTGTACACAAACTTGAGAAAAAAAGTAGCACGTAATTTTTAACAAACACGAAGTGCATCGAATGGTAGTACGTGTCGAATGTCGAAACAGCTTTAACAATTTGCAATTGATCTGCGTCTACAAGATGTACGTACACACGTTCTCATCTAGTTGGTGACCATTTTATTGGAAATCGTGTCATGTCAAAGCCTTCAGAGATGGAGGGGATATGGAGCGGATTGAGGAAAACATATTAAACAAAGTTTTATAGGAGGATCAAGATCAGGACATGATAGCATGCAATCAAACAACACAAACTACAAACACGAGATTGAAATGAGCTTGAGATGAGATGAGCAATAACATCAAACATTGAAGAACATGGTCGTCAAAAAATACACAACTCTGAGCTCTATATATCCCTGCTTAAAAGAGCCATGTCAAACTTCCTGTAAAACCTTGTTGACAGATTAGCTTGGTATGTTATGCTACGTGTTTGGTGACTTTCACCAGAATCCTGTGCTTTGAGTACGTTCTTTTCTTTCCCGAAATGAAAGAAGATGGAAAATGGATGCTTTATACTCTTCGCTTTCTATGAAAGGGAAACACGTGCATAAGAATGTTTAAAGGGGAGTCTTAAGTCAAAAGCACAAACTCTTCTCTCCGCTTTTCCGGATGTAAGTAAAGTACACAATGTGTTGGGCACATGTTGATTGCATTCGTCATTCGTAGCCTGAAGCAAGAGTGTGTAAATGTGCTTGAGTATGAGGAAATTACTAAAAGCTCGATTGCAATTCCAAACATATGAAATGAAATGAAGTAAGATATGGGGATGAAGACTGAAGAGTGAAAAGACAAGAGAAAGGAGCTTACTTTTGCTTGCGAAGATTTAGATTTAGACTTTTGGCTGACGACTGACTTCACAAAACATCTAAGTACCGAAGGGAATACGGAAGAAGAAGACGAAGAAAACGTTTAGATGAAATTTTCTGATATGCTCGTCTTAGATTCACAAGAAGAATGAATGGAAAGGAGTAAGTATAGTGCGGATGTGATAAGGATATCACATGACATGACAGATGCTCTCTCAACTCCTTCCTTGTCACTTACTTCTGCTTCATTTCGCCATTTTCCGACGACGACAAAATTAAGAAGGGGAAAAGCAAGTTGGTGAAATATGCATAGATATTTTAGATAGGTGCAGTTGAAAATGTTGCAATGCTGTTGGTAAAAAGTGACAAAACGTGCAAGGGAGGAGGAAGTCATCACTGTGCTCATATATCTTAAAGATGTTATATGGTGAGGAGGAAAAGAAAAGAGAAAAGAGGAATGTTTTCCAAGAAAGATTTCAACATTTTCAACATGTTTTTTAAGCAAATGATTTATCTCTTGTTCAAATTATTATCAAATTACTGGAAAAACTTGCTATATTATGTAAATGTTGTTCGCTTTGGAGTTTGCATTTGATATGCTGTAATAAAGCTATTGAACTCCAATAATAAAACTCTAGTCACATGTTTGACAAAACTGATATTAGCATAACATGCTGTAATATGCATATGTGCGCACCTGTCTGTATCTTACCAAACACGTTAATGTGCGTGGGCAAAAAAGGCATATAAAAAGTTGATCTCAACATGCAATCCAATCGAACAAACAAGTGATAAGGATATTGAGGGATATCCCTTGTTCGTTAGATATCCCCACTTATTGGGATTCTGTAATGCAAAGATTTCTTCCTTTCATCAATTTTTATGCATAACTTGCTCTGCACGGCAAATTATCTACACGTGTGGAGGACGTGCACTATAATCAAATCACTATACACATAGCTATGCATATTTGAAAGGGAAGGATACGTAAGGACGCACAGGTAAGTTTCTGCCTATTACCTAACGCTAACTTCTTTCTTATATTGCAACCCTTGCACGAGCAGAATGGAAGAATTTTGTGAGGTACATTCTACGTGTAGGATGGGACCAAACACGGACTTCGGATTCGATGAAGTTGTAAGAAGTTGGTACTCTTCGCATTAACAATCACTCGCGAGAGGTTGTTCGCTCCGTTATATGATGTGATGCATTAAAGCAAGCACAGACAGAAGAACGAGTGAAGTCCAAAAATGAATGCTAATTTCTTTCTATATCATGTGCCATCTTTATGCTCGCGCCGAGCCAATGGGAAATGCCGCAGTATGTATATCCCATTATGATCAAGTACTCACTTTACAGCATTCATGAACACTTAACGCTCAATCGTTTGATTGTCTTCTTCTTCTTTTCTAAATTCTCAAAGGGATGCACTTAACTCATTACAATTTTCATGTTGAATGTGCTGAATTTATATGGATTGTCTGCAATATAAGTAACTAGTAACGTTCTTTGATTTGCTGATCACAAGTAATAATGGAAGATGAGATGATGACAAAAAAACCGAAGAAAAAAATGCTTTCATCTTTCTTTCATAGCTTACCTTCAAGGGGAACGGAAGAGTGAAGTTTCTGGTTGACTTTCCTTGCACAAAAGCGGTTCGATTTAAGTACTCAAACAAATGGTTTGCGTCCTCCGTCTTGGTTACCCAGTACTTCTCTCCATTCAATCCACCTTGGACGGCTTCTCTCATCCAGCACCCTGCTGGGTTCGCGGAGTAACGATTAAACACTGGTTTTCCCACCGCGGAGAGTACACAGTCTATAAAAAGGGTCAATCAAGGAATTACCTTTTTAGTATGTCAGCAGCTATTATTTCGGACACACTTAACTCTCAACTCAGCTCCTTAATGGGAGCGAGTTCTTGAAATGAATTAAGCAAGTCTATAAAAAACTGCTTCTTGAAGATATATGCAGCGTACAATATCAAGATAATAGGAACAGGAAGCGTATAAGCATATATAAGCACTGCTAAAAATTTCATGCGTCATTTTAATTTGAAGCTTGCCATCAGATCAGGCTGTGAATCTAATGGAAAGCCTTGGCGGATTTGAGTTACATAAACCTTAAGACACTCGCTACCTATTAAATTAACAACACGTTGGACCTTACTCCAGTTATTAATCAACATGAGGAGTAAAATTATGCACGTAAAATACATCTATTCTATATACCTAATATGTCGCTAATAAAATCATGTCGTATCTAATAAATATTACCTATGCCATTCTCCCTATCATTTTAATCTCATTCCGTCTCCCATCTCTATATACATGAAGTGCACTTTCCTACGACAGAAATTGTACTTATTCTTTCCTCTTCCCGGAAAAACTACACCATATGCATTAAGACTCAAGTGCTTAATCCATAAATTGAATGAGCACTTTAACGTGCACTGCAGATGGACCACCGTCTCCATCGACTTGATTTCCTGCCTTGTAAAGTTAATTTGTCCAGCAGAGAGACTAGCTTACGTTGCATTACAGGTGCTTAGATGTTAGATGAAAACATGGAAAATTCATTCCACATCCACATCCACCTCCACCCACTCAAAGGAAACCTTTCGCCTACAAATGCACTCTCTTCTTGTGATCCTTCTTCAACAAGGCTGTAAATGCAACTCACTACACCACCCTTACACCCACCGCACGATAACTATTAACTATAACAAAACATGCAATAGCGATTTCCAAGAAATACGTACTTTTTGGAACGGTGAGCAGTTTCTAATAAAACGTGTATGGGGCTTCAGCTTCAGTGTTTCTACTCAAGATTAGCTCTCATTCTAGGAACCTGCACAAGCTGAAAAGCTTGCCCTGACTTTGACTTGACTTCATTTGCTTCCCATTGAAAGTTTGAAAGAGCCAGTAATATGGCAATATGTCTAGGGCTATAAGGTAATTGTCATCATCAACATGCTCTAAATTAAGTGGATAAAAGTATAGCTGCTAAAAATTCTCAGTGCTAATTAACTTTCCCGAAATCCCCGCTCTTCCTAATTATCCATAAAACAAGACGTTTGTTGGCTATCCTGGGAATACTTAAATTGTGCGATACATTTGCTCTCCTTCCCTATTAAACATATTCTACAGGAGAAGAGAGGAGATGGAGATGTGTGATGGGATGACGATATTCAGAGACTCTTTATGACTCCAACACTGCACACTCTGCACATGAGATAAGTCTAGGTGAATGGTCTGATAATAGGATGAGCCGAATGATAGGTATGCATGCTATCTATGATGATATCATATTATCCAAGATTTTTATACGTACTCGTATTCACGTTCGTAAGTTCGAGCACATCCCAATCCTCAAATGCCTAAAACTCGAAGCAGAACCATGTAAGCTAAATGGTATCTACGTGCACTCAACTTAAACTGTAATATGCTAGGAAAAAAGGGAAAGTAGAAAAATTGTGTGTAGCAAATAGAATGATCTCATTTTCCTTCATCTCTCTCGTCTTTTTCTATCCTAGTTGGAGAGGTCACTAGGGAGCAATGTAACTTAATTCAGGAGGAATATTATCCATATCAGTGTCGAATTTTGAGGAGAAAATGAGGGAATTAATGTGTATGATGATTATGCACATACGTTTCAGTAGAGGAAGTAGGTAATAGAAGGTGGATATAATAAAGTCTGTGAACCTATATAGGTACTATAGTTTATGGGAGTAATCTTGTCTTCACAATTTGCAGATCTGCAATCGGTACTACATTTCTTTGATGTAGTCCCCTATCAGTTTGCGAGTGTTTCGAGAAACGGTTATTGAAGAACTTGTCTATTCGCAAAAGGCGAATGTATGCGCCTATTATTAAGTAGGTAGACTAAACGCAATTTATTTCACTACTCAAACAAAAAAACTTGTAACTGATACGTTAGGCTTATTGCTGTCAATTTAAGGTAAGTAGATATCGAGCTAGAAAATACGAGAAAATCATGAAACGCAATAAAAGAAGAATGGAAAACATTTTTTTACAAGCTGAAGTGCGATACAAAGTGCGTAGGCAAAAAGGAATGGGAAAATACTATGGACTACCAATTTAGAATAAACTTTTGGGTTTAAAATCAAGTCGACTTCCTACATAGCTGTAAACTACTATAGATGACCAAAATGAAAGTGAAAAAAGAAAGGAAAAACAAACCTTGTGTCCGATTGGTAGGCTTCGGGGATGTGAGATTCCCCAACGGGTAAATTTCCCATCCTACCATGTCAAGCAATGCGAAGCCGCCTGATCGACAACGTCCCGTCTCAATTCTGGGTGGACAATCTGGGCAAGGTGGAGGTGATGGACATAGATCATCCAGGTCGACATGCTCAGGTTGAATCTGGTAATGGAAATTCAAACATGGATTGTCGAGAAGGTTTAGGTTGTTGTGGACTGGAATGGAAAATAAGTTTTTAGATCCTACGATCCTACCTGCCCGTAAATTGCGACTCCTTTTCCTCCAACAGATTTAGGTGGTGGTGTGACCAGATTGGGATCCACTTCTATAAAATATAATGTGTGACAAAATTAAATTAAAGGGAATATAGAACTTTAATAATATTGTGTACGTTACCGTAAAGTGTGAAATCTCCCTTCGTTATTCCTAACTCATTCTTGCTAACGCAGTGATAACGCCCCATATCCGAAATGGACACTCTTGATACGTTCAACATCATATGAATCTATTATAGAAAATTTTAATGAATAAAGAAAGAATATGTTCATAATCAATGAGGTATTGACTAATGAGAGTGAGCCCAAAGTCTCACTTCGTTTCGTTTCTCTTACTTTGTACGGTCCCAGCTCCTTGATTCCCACTTGGTACTTTTCACTTCCTTCTAAAACTCGACCATCGGATCTCTCCCAATAAGTCACTGAAGGAGGGAAGGCCTCTATGTAGCAGTCAAACATACCTTTAGAGCCTATGCTAGCTCCAATCATTTGATTCTGTATACGAATCATTGGTGGAACTGTAAAGAAAAAATCATCAGGTTCTGAGATCGTTTAAAACGAGACAGCCTTCCAAACATCATATAACTTTCTGTAATTTATTGTCCGTCCTAGGTTATGAAGAAGTCAATATACAAGTCTAAGTCGTAAGACGTATTGTCAATTTTAATAATCAATAAATATTCAAGTAAGTCAGAATTTATGCTAAGGATAAATAAATTCAGATTTATTATTAAAAAATTAAAAAAGAACCATTCCCAATTCCAATGATGAAAGAATTTTGTAGCAATTCTGTCGGCAAAGATTTGTTATATGAAATTTTTTCTAGATACACTAAGTATTTTCAACTATTAGCCGGTCATTTGGTTTATTTAACGCTTGGTTAATTTCATGTATCATCATTATATTATAATCAAAAGTTTGTTCTCGATACTGAAAAGAAACATTCCACTTTTTGCAAACTACGTACAACATACACACAAGCAGCTAAAACCAATCTGGACAATGTTAAAATTGTTTGCATTTTCGGTAATTAAAATACCAGCCCCAAGGTTAAGCAAGTAAGCAAAAACTCAGGATTTCGCTGTACCAACTGAGTCAAACGCAAATGTGTAACTGCATTGCGGATCCCACCACCAAACAAACACAATATACCTGCTAGACCCAAAGATGCGTAAGTATAGATGTTACATAAAACAACCTCAAGTTCTCCACACTAGAAATTATCTGCGTGTCTGTTATAATGAAATAGATACTTCGTATCTTGTCTTGTACCTTGTACCTCTGCATAAAAAGTCCATTTGACAAAGAGAAAATTTCCCCAACCAACCAACCACCAAAATTCTTAGAAGCACGTGTTGAATTCTAGCATTCAAGCGCACGCAGGGGTCACATTAATTTTCTAGGTTTACGCAAAAACGAAAGACTACAGAAGGAAGTTACAAACACATTTTTCAACTGAAGCCTTTTCTGACTCTTTCGCACCATTCATGATTATGGCTCTGTCTCCTCATCCGCCACTACTACAGCTTACTACTAAAGCATACACCTTTTGAAATCTTCTCTTTCGGTTGCTCGAATCGATTTCAATTTTCATATAATTTTGGCAACAAACAGAGGAGGATGGGAGGTAGTGGTATTCTCGTAGTATCTTGCAACGTTTCAACCCAGGAGGTCTATGAAAAATGCGAGAAATGTGTACTGTGGTGGTGGCTCAAGATAAAACAAAGATACAGAAAAAAGAGTTGGAAAAAAGATTTGAAAAAATGAGTCCTCCACTCAGTTATGAAACTTTTTTCTTTCTTTTCATGAAATAGGAACCCCGTAAGCACACTTTCGCCATTGTATTGCATTATGTAATATAATTATTATAAATGACAAAATGAATTCTCAAACACCCTCCCACTATCCACCAGGCTAACATACGACATACGTGGCACGCGCGCTCAGATTTTGCATTCCTCATTCCACAGTGAAAGTCTCATTCTCATATCCCCATCCTCATTTAGAAGAAACAGGGAAAAACGGCAGCAACATTCATTCAAATTAAACCCAGATATTACTTACGAGATAAAAAGGAGTGTGTATACGTAAATGTTAGAGGAGAACAATGACAACGACAAGTCAAAGTTACACACCTCCAAGCGACTCTTTCCTCATTCATTTCCTTCTCAATTACCCACATACACCTATAAGTAAATCATGGCTCTACACGTTATATCTTGTATATATCTTGTTCCACGCACGTTTTGTAATAAAGCATGAGAAAATCATTTATTTATGCGTGTTTCAGTGTTTGAGAGAAGACAGGCAAAAGCCGAAGAAGGTAAGTTGTAGACTGTAGAAACGTATGTTCGCTCGTTTCTCATTTCTCCACTTTACCTTCCGAGCTTTCCCTGACTTGACTTTCTCCATTTGTATATATCTGTGTACTTTTAGGTATGCTTCATGTTTGCCTCTACTAAATTTCATTCTACTTTATCCATATGCCCACGTCCCTTTCTCTGGTCTTGGGTAATTATTTGGCATTTGACTGCATTCCATTATATTTTAGTGCTTCAACTAATTAATTTTAATCTTGAAAAGGCTTTATTCATTACATACTCCTCTGCTTATTTCGGGTAGTTAATATTAATGTCTTGTTTCCCATTCTTTCTCTTGCTCCTCCAATTCACTATGTATTTTCTCTAATGGATAGAGATTGGCTGTGTGACCGTGTGCACACACTTTGTATATGCGATGTGGCCTCTCTCTCTCTTTAGTGCTCTAACACCATTACTTACGTGCGTAGTTTCAGTTGTTCTCAAACTTGAGCAATAAAATACGTCTTGAAAATGGTTTTCAAAAGAAAACTTTCTATTGGCTCATTAAACGTATAACTTGTTGGGGTTTACAAAATAAATTTTGTATTTCTTCCTCTTCTTTATAAACATCTTTAGTGATATATAGGTAAGCTGAGTTGAAGCTACTATATATATATACACATAAAATTACACTTTTACTTGCTGAATAAACACAGGATAAAATCCGTGATCGTGAGGAGGTCCCCATTTTATTTTGCATTCTCATCTCATCTCCTCCAACTAAACTCAAAACTGACTCCTCAAAAGCAATCTGTTCCTTGTCCTGCTCCTGTCCCTCTTGTCTTTACTTCTTTACTTTGTGTATATATGGTTGACATATGGTATAATATAAAAGTGTGTGTAAAGGCTCTTCTCTCATCTAATACATTTTACATACCACAACGAATAAGAACCTAATTTGTTTACATTACAATTTAGGAATTCCAGATGAGAACAGATGTTATATATAATGCTAGAGTAAACCAAACCAAGGCAAGCCCAGGCAAAAGTTTCAACTGATGTGCCAAAAGTTTACACAAGGTTATATTACGTTACGTATGTTTACTCCATCCACAATATTATATTGCCTCTTTTCTTAACCCAAAAGATGCCCGTAAATCTTCACCGCAAACTTGAGCTTATATATAACTTGTAAGTTATAACCATTTTATTTGAGAGAGAGTCAAGTTAAGTTAGGCAAGCAAATGTAATAAAATACAAAATGTGGAAAGTGCCGCTACTGCTAAACCGGCTTATAACAGCATAAAATAACATAACTCCATTGAAAATGCTGACTCTTTCTCCTTCATAAATGGTTATCCACATTGGATTACATATTCCATTATGTTATGTCAGGCTATTTTATAGTATTATTATTTGCGATACGTTTTACACGAGAAAATTGATATTTTGTCTTTATTGCATTGTCATCAGCATTAAGAACAAGTAAACTGCCTTTTGTTATTGTTATTGCTTTATGAATGAGAGGGCACATGAAATGAATATGAATATTCCAAGAATGCGCCACAGAGCTACACACCAAACGGCTTTACTTGGCTTTGGCATTGGCATGAGTAGGATGTAGGATGTAGCACGATATAAGCCACCAAAAAAACTCACAATGAAATGAAGACATTAACATAAAACCTAATACCGCGGATAAGCATAATGATGAGTTTGGTAAATCAATGGGGGGAATTTCTTTATCAATGTTTTCATCTACAAATTGAATACACATGAGTCATGAGCTACACTTGACACACGCACACGTATGAAAATCCATGTAAATTACGAAAGCTCTAGAATCTAAAATTCAAGCCTGTTTGTCGGTTCATAGGCACCCTGATGTGAAAGTGAGTAGTGAGTGACATGCCAGCCCAATACCAGTACCACCTCTCCATCTTCAGAGACTAAACTAATATGTTTTGATACTATATATGCTCCGCAGAAATGATATATACAGACATTTCACATTATCTTCACCTTTAGCTTGAAATTGATTCCATATCCCAATTTCGAAACGCGTGTGAGGTATAATCTTCCTTTCTACACAAGCAGCAGGAGCGCGACAGGATTGCATTATTACATTATTTCTAACACCTGAGTGGAGTACAATTTCGATTTTTTGAAGACTCACTTCACATTGACTGTTACAACATTATTTTTCTTTTTGTATCTTTCCTTTCCGCTTCTCGCTTCCATCGCACATCACATCACGACCACTATCATCTCATGATCATCATCAAAAGATCAGAGAGGGATCAAAAGGTTTGAGATTTGTGTATACAATGGAGTACTGAAGCGGTAGAGGTAGATGATGATAATATGATATGGTTTCGCATACAAAAATTCTTGCAAATACGAGATTTCTCCTCATGAGAAGGATTCCCGAGGGATTGTTGGAGATTCTTTGAATGAAGTTCCGTGTTTATTCGACATAAAGCTCAGTGCCAACTTCAAATCCAAACGTTATATATCTCTACCTACTTCCAAAACTGTCCTCTCTAAGGTGTTGGTGTGTTATGCTATATATTTTTTCCTGATGGCATGCCACACCAACGCGCTTGGGCCACAGGTTCAAGCCGATCAGGTATATTATACAAGATAGAGATCAAAGTTAGTATAAAAGGTAAAAAAAACTCTAAACGAAAAAATGTGATATGATATGAGATATGATATAACCACACAGTAAGTTTCAAAACTAAGGAAAAAGAAAAGGAATGTCGGTGAAAGCAAAAACGAAGTGAGATTGAAGTAAAAACCCAAGTGAAAAGACTGAGTCGAATTGGCATTTGCTGTATTATATAAAAGCTTCCGTCTCAGCTTCATGTTTTATGGATTGGCTTATTTAATGATATGGAATATCCGAGTGCTTTTCCTCCAGGAGCAGGAGGAGAAGCAAAAGCAGATGATCTGTGCGGGAGATTTTTTTTGATGGGTTGCGACTGGGAGTTGATGCTGATGGCAAGTGTGTGTTATGTTATATATTATGTGATTTTGAGTAGAGGATGACTAGAGGCCACGAGCTGTATATGCTTCCGCATCAGTATCACACCAGACCGAGAGATGTGATGTGATGATGGAATGATACGACTCAATAAAATAGATAATTCCCATCTTCGTTAGAAGAGGATATATATACTCCTTTCTATAAAATCTGATGCATGAAACGAGTCTTTCACTGATCCAGTGAATGTCGAAAGTGTGCCTTAGGATGGACGTTTGGGATTTAAAACTCGCATTAAAAGAGATTTCCCTGGTTTTAATAGGACATTTAGTAGTAAATTCGGTTGCAAATCAATTCTCCAACTACTTCATTCGGGGTGGAGGTGGAGAACTTGAGTTGAGTCGAATAATTTTCATTCTCTAGAGACAATGAGCTTGAAAATCCTTAACTAACGTAAGTCTAGAGCAGACTGCAGAACGAGCATGAATTTTTTTTCTGAGAAGAGAAAGCTAAAGCAAATTCAGCGAATTCGATATAATAATCAAAGGAAAGTGTGTCATTTTGGGATTGTCCATGTCCAAGTCCAACTCAAAGCTATATATTTATAGCAAAGCATGTATAATAATTCGTTTATTCTATTATTACTCTATAATAATAAAATGTAATGGGAAACTTACAATGAACTTCAACACTGAACGTTCGCTGCTTATGTGGAGTAACGCCGTTGTCAGCAACACACATATACTGTCCCATGTGCTCCCTATTGATTCTCGTCAGATTAAGAACCGGGCCGTCCACAGCAGAAGCTGGAAAGGAAATAGAAATAAATTTCAATTAAATATAATTATTATTACTGAGCTCTGATTGAAAGCTTACTTTATTAAATTCTCAATTTCCTCAATAATATTTGGCTTGAGTCTTCACTACTTTGCTACATAATAAGAAATCATCAACTCAACCATAATGGCTTTTCCCTTCATGAATACGCACTCATAGTCAACGCGGCATCAGTTGCATAAAAGTAAAGTAGGTACGACATACGCATTTGGCAATGTGACAAATTAGTGGAGGGGAAATGATGTAGTTATATGTTGTCCTCTGCCCTCCAATCTTTTTCCATCTTGATTACTTTCTCTTTCCCTTATATTTTTTCTTTATTACGCACATTTCGCAGTTCTCTCCTGCTTCTACTCGCTACTTTTCCATGTATTCACCCGAGCCAAGCATACTTCTACTTTTAGCTCGTGCACGGAAAGTATATAGAAAAAAGGAAGAGACTATATAGTGGCCGGTATAACTATAACTCATTTTCCTGTCTCAGCATTAGTTAGTTTTGTGGTCAACAAGTTAAGTAGGTATTTGAACCTTGCCTTGAAGCAATTTCCATTCATCATTGGGTCATTGCACTAAAAATACTCTTTCTCTTGCAATGTATGTACAAATTATGTACGAACCACAAAAAAGATAAACTGATTTTCGCAGAGAGATTTTATTTCATCAGCATCACCATTTCACCATGTTGTTTGTTTAACCTGCAATAATATAATTTGTCTGACTATTTGTCCATGTTGTTTTTGCAAAAACCAGAAGCAGAGTAATGTCTGGATTTTCCTCTTGCTGTAGAAAGCACATAACACAAACACAGACAGAGAAGTGTGTTTACATTTCTTGTATTCCTCCAAATTTCCGGCTTTGTTTTGCCCTACTAAATCTACTACGTTATACCTACTCCTTCGTTTCTTGTAGGATATGGACAGAGGATGTCCCTCTGGCCTTCTCGGCAATTCGTTTAGAGGATTGTGATTGTGTTGTGTTACTGTTTCAGTAAATGTTCCGTTGGCATTGCTCTCCTGTCATGTCGCATATTGCTCTCATTTCATCTCAGCTCATCTACAGAAAAGCTGACGAAAGGTGCGTTTCGTGGCACGCAGAGCTTTCAGTCTTTTGTGCGAAACACCGCACACCATCATCATCATCATCTCATATATAATGGAATGGATGAGATGAGGAGTAGCTTATAGGCCTGGCCTTTTTTTGCTTGTGCTCATTTTGATGTGCGTTCGCTTGGCTAGCTTCAAAAACCTCATAATGTGAATAAAGCTCAGTTTTAGCTTATGAAAACCGAAGCAAAGGCATATTATACTTTCTACGAGTTCACGTGTGCGTTATTTGAGCAATATCCCCACACCATATACCACGAAGCAAACGTATGACAATTGAGATAGCACTACTATCATAGCAGACAGGCAACGGGGAAAGAAAAAAACGCATTGAATAAACGTGCTTAGAATACGTACGGAGTGAATTGGAACTCTCTAATGTGAATGTTCTGTTCAGGTTCAGATGGAGAAGAGAAAAAATTTTGAAATCGGAGAAGCTGTATAAATGCGACGCTACAGCAACGATACAGTTGACCGTCGCATCACGATCATTGTGTTCTAGTTCTAAACGTGTGTGGATGTGACTGCCATTTCGAAAGAGTGGCTACTATTACACAAACAGCCATATTATGAACATTATATTGTTGATGTTCACTTGAGCACAAATTCTCATATTACTTTGGTTTCCTCTATCAATGATGATTGATCCAGTTTCAGATGATCTATCACAATAAACAATTGAGAATTTACGTGGTTGTCGTTGTCCACTGGGAATATATGAAGTGAAATATCTTCTTTTGTAAAGTTCCAAGTATTTTGATGGTTTTCTCTTATGACTCAACTCAAAACGGCAATTTTTGTAAGGTATTCGTCATTCGTTATGTGTAATAAAATTAATTAAATTGTAAGATCCCATGAGTTTTGTAAAAAAGTCCCATTTATCAACCACACGCTAATACTAATAGACGGCTCAACTTTTGGTCAACAGAGTTGAGTGTTGAGCAAAATGGTCTTTGGAGAATTTAATCAATCTGGAAGCCGCCTCATCCTCACTTTCACCAAACACCATAACCTATCTAGTCAAAATGCGGCATTGTGGTGTATTAATATCATATTATGCTTACAGTTTTCTTTCATAAGAAAAAAAGGTGGGTAGAGAGTAGAGAGATGCTTAACTATAACACAGGATGAACAACTCTAGCTTTCATTTTCATTATTGCCAGCCGAATAACTAAAACCTCCTCCAACCTCCGCAGATTATTAGAGTTCTTTTCCACGTAGAGTCAAAATGTGTTATATCCTTATATTATCAAGCCTACTACATTCACGTTTGTCTTTTGGGGTTTCTTCCTAGATGAAATTCCATTCCCATTTCCCACCAAACTCATCAGTATGAGCAACAAAGCCATAAATAGGAAGCTGTAATCCCACCACCTTAGAAAAAATGAGAAAAAATATATAATCTTTTGTGAAATAATGTGAATGAGGTAAAAGTAGAAACCTAGAAAGTACAAGTAGACGACTTTTCATGTTTGGCTCGTGGTTGAGTAGCTTCCTTTCTTACGCAGAATGATTCGATGAAGGTAAAGTAAAAAATAAAACTGTTGTGTAATGCAGAATACAGCACACATGACATTTATGAAGCTGAGGGTTGAAGAAGAGGAAGAAGCAGATCATATCATGTGATGTGATATGATTATATCAGTTCCAATCTCAAGCAGGAGCTTTGGAAAAATGCTTGCACACATGTACCTACCTACACACATTTCCGATCCCACATGGGATCTAATATAGTGTAGCATTGATAAGACGTTTCACTATATTTCATACTCGGTGAATTGATGTGGATGAAGGAATCAGGCAGCTTTGCAAGCATAGCAAAAGGAACATAAGCATAAGTAACTAAATGACAATCTAGAGGAAACGACAGTGGAGGGAAATTGAAGGAAAAAATTTAAGTGTTCTTCTTGAGGAGTAAACCGAGTCCCCCCATTCGATTTGCTGAAGGAATTCTTTGGAGACTGTGTATGATCTATGCGAACATGACACTTTCTTGATGATCTGAGATGAGAATCGAGAGGAAGAGACAAGAGACGAGGGGAGTTTCAACATTTGCTCCAAACTAGCATCTATCTAGCCTAGCCTCTCTCTATATCCTCAGGGGAATTGAAACAATGGAGGAATAGAGAAAAACTATAGTAATGTAAGTTCGCAGAGAGTAAACGCATTCCCTCTTTCTTCCTCTCTCTCTCTTTCCAACTTTCTTGCTATGATGTGAATGAAGATTCTTGTGATTTGTTCTGCAAATCTCTCAAGTTCGACGGAATGAATGAGGGTGAGATGTGAGGAGAAGATCGAGGCTCTCGGTTTTGGTAGCAAAACGGGAAAAATGTGATTTGGTCCTTCTTCTCAAAACTGAGTAGTGAGTAGGGACCTTTCTCACCTATACCTACTTGAAATACGTACAGATATATGCATACATCCGCCTATCAACCATAATAACTTCCTGCTCATTCAAACTTACGACATGGCACATCCCATCAAACACATTCCAAGATTGAACAAACAACTACTGAAAGAAATATATATAGTTACCAATTATTGTATTCCCTTCACGAGCTCTCTCACTCTAACTCACAACTACTAACGAAGCAAGTTGAGCTAAATAGATCGAGTTGACGAAATCAACCTTGAGATTTGTCTTTCATCATCATCATGATTGGTAGTGTCTTCATTGCATCCCATTCTCATATCCTGTTTTCGCTTTATTTTATGGCGATGGCTTTCGCATCGCATGTTTTCATGCTCGTGGGTGGATTGAAGTTCCAGGAAAAAAAATCCTCAATGTTGATTTTATTTTTGAAAGGTTCGCTAATTTTCATGTTTATTTCTCCAACTAATGTCGAATAATGAGATCCGTTTGCAATATATTTGGGTCTTGTTTGACCAAAATAATCAGTAGAGCGGAAATAATGGGAGCGAGGACGATGAGAGACGAGGTCGAGAGCGCATATTGGCTTATAGTTTCTCCTGATTTCTAGCTAATCATGATGATATGATGATATACACATAAAGTTTGCTCGCTGACAAAAGAAATGTTATAAATAGATCATTGAATACAAAGATTCATCATCAAAATCAAAACCCTTCAAGTTGAAAAGGATGCGCTCGTGGAGAATAAAAGACGATGTCAACAATAACAACATCCAATCATTTCATTTTATCAAAATGATAAACTTTGCACAATGTGCACTTTCATTTAAAATAGAATTCTTAGACTTCCTTTCGCCAACGGAAATGAAAGGAAAGGTGGACCAACCAAAGTCCAAAATTTTCTGAGACAGTTCATCATAATCATAATATATATGATCGCCGTATAATGTAACATTTTATGTGTATCCATACATTTTGGGATTTCGGAATGTAAATAATTCGAAGGAAATATGAAAAGCTTGAGAAAACAGGCTACAAAATTAGGAAATAACTTTGATCCGTTCAGCAAGAAACTGAAGAATTTAATTCGCTCTATCAACGTTGATTAATTATTCGGTTGGAGATCGGAATCGAAGGTAGATAATTAAGGTTGTATATAGAATTTGTGTATAAGCTTTCTATTCCATATTAAATTAACTCCATTCAAGCAGCGTAAACAAACATAACATATAAACCCTTCTCCACGTAAATACCAACGAAAGGACTATATGCTGATTAAATTATTCAATTAGGCACGTTGTATCAGTAGAAATAGTATGGTTTTCCAATGTAGCATAAATTATTGCCAGTGTATTTCCGTTTGCAATTTGCATTAATCAAGATGAAGAGATAGAGATTGAACTGGAGAGAAAAGGAGTAATTTATGCATACAACAATTTTCGTAATCTCTCCAGAGAAAGTCTAGACACATTCATATATAACATTTTATACATGTAGACTATATTTCTTTATGTAAAGAAGAGAACAAATCAAATAACTTACTTTTCCACGATCCAAGAGGAATCACAGAGCCATCCTTTCTCTTCCATTTTATGACAGGTCTCGGAACTCCAGAGGCGGAACACCATAAGCGAACATTCTCTCCTTCGTTTACTACCAACGGCATGGCTGCAATGTCTGATCCTGTGTTTTTTTAAATAAAAAAATATACTAGTGATTCCAATCTAAATCCAAACATGTTCTGTCGATTCCTTTCACCACTCCAATAAACTACACCCTCCTTATTTCGACTTTTACCTAAGATGGATGGTGGAATCAGGAGTTGCTTTGTGTTATTCCCAACAGCCCACGCTTGAATACCTGGTATTCCATCTCTGCCTGGCTGACCTGCAGAGCCGGATGGGCCTCTGGGACCAGGTAAGCCTATTCAAGTGAATCGGAGCAAGAAAGATCAGCTTATTTTTGAGCATCAATGATTTGATAATATTGAAAGAGCTACACACAACCTCTGCTGCTGCTGTCTGCTACGTATGAACCCTTCCCTTTAACCCTATATTTATGGAAGAAAGCAGAAAAACCTTAGTCTTCCTTCCTAAGATGATTTTTCGAGGCGGAGAAATGAAGATCAATATAAGTCAAACAAGGATTACCGTTTTAAATGAACTTTTGAAACGAAAAAAGCCTAGAAATCCTTGCTATATATTCAAGCATTATGATTGAGACATGTACTATAAATTCAAACATTCTAAGAAGGCATTAAATTCTACTCTTACATAGTCTATTTCTTTTTTATCTATACAACTCTCACTAATAAAGAAAAATCTGGTTTAAGAACGCATTATTATTGATGCTACTGTTGACTGTTTCAAAAACCACATCATCATCTTCAGCCTTAAGATTCCTCCCACGAGCGCGCTACGAGCCCAGTGACGATAAGCTTCCCATTATTATTATTACATTATATTATTGTTGATGTGTGTTGTGTAACGCTTTTTATTTCAAAAACTAATCCCTGAAAATAATACACATATAATACCCTCACTCACTATACCACACATTCACACCACACGTATCAAAAGAATAATAACAATAATTCCATGAAATTTTGCACCGTTTCGTCTCCCTCTCCCATCTCCCATCTCTTCTCCTTCTTTCTTCTAGTTCACTGAAATAAGACAGTGTATTAGTAGAAAAAGGAATTTCCTTTTATTGTATTATAAAACTCTTTTCTTCCCTTCTACTTTCTCCTGAAGAGAAAGCGAGAGAGAGAGAGAGAGAAAGTAGTCGGAAATAAACTGGAGAAAGCATCATCCACACCATCAGCATTACAATCCTCATCATCATCATCGCCATTCCAACACTGGTTTCACTCCAACAGTCGTCAGCAACTCACACATCCACATCTAAAACATACCACACACCACGCGGAGTAAAACGCGGATGTGAAGGAATGATGTTTTTATTATATTTTTCTAATATTACTACTATATTACAGTTTGTTCATCATTATATCCCATCACATCATCCTACTCTCTGGTTTTGGTCTCGTGTAAAGGATTTAACCATCTATTTTATACATGCTATACCTATCAGACCCAAAACCAAACCAAACCACCATTGCAGTGGTTAGCTTGGTGAGAAAGTATAGTATACATAGTAGAGTGGTATATATAGTACGGTTTTATGCCTCTGTGCTGTGTTGCAGCTGGTGATTCTTTCATTCTGCTGGTGTCATCATAAATCATTGTTATGTCCCATATCTGATTTGGCCATGAGGGCTCTCATGAGACCTAAAAAAGGCCATCAAAAATCTTGAAATACTTTTGTATATATACCGCAATATAATAGACTCCAAACCAACCTCCAACATTTGGAGAAAGGAAACAACACACAACAACAATATAATGCACACTAATATTCGCCCAACTTGCACACACTCATATTTTGAGCATTTTATTTGTTCATAACGATCATAGTTTTGATCGTGATGATGATGATAATAATAGTAATATGATGAGAAAGATGAAAAGGGAAAAATTCCTAAGACCCAAAAGTAAAAGTCGTAGTCGTAGCTATTATTATGTCTGTGGTATGGGGTATTCTTGTGTTATATAGCCTTCTTTCGGTTCTTTTGCCACGGAAGGGACTTTGGGAGTGGAAAGTTAATCCAGGAAAATTATTTTGTTCGTGATATTTCATAATTTTACTAGCTCATTTTCAATTAAATCACTTTCAGCTTTTAGGATAGGAAATGAGAAAAATGGTTGCTTGGAATGTTCATGCTTATATTCTCTTTCTCACAGCAAAATACTATACAGGCACACTGGCACACCATCATCTTCATCATCAGCAGCGGGAGCAGCAATCACACAAAAAACTAATTTCAGGAAATGGAAACCCATCAAAAGAGAATATTTCCGGGTTAGCCTTTGCTTATGATCGGTACACAATGTGTCATTTACAGAGTGTCTATAATGCATTACGCTAATGCATTAAGATATCCCATTTTCCTCACAATTTATCTCAACCTTGTTTCTTTCCAGAGAAAGTTCCCATCAGTCATTCTGAGAAGTGGGGCTTTGTAGTTGACACCTTGCTTTCGAGTTTGAAGTGTTGAGTTGTTTTTTGAACAGAATGGATGCAACATGCCTAATTCTTAACAGCAGCAGTCAGCAGTTAGCTCCATCATTTGATATTACATATATAAGAAATTAAAAGGCACTCTAAACTACACAGCTTACCTCTTGGTCCTGATGATCCTGTCGATCCTTGTGGTCCAACAGAGCCTGGGATTCCTGATTTTTTTAAAGAAAAAAAAACCACATGACATCAGAAGGGAGGATTTCCAATGAGCAAAAATAGGTAGAAACATTGAGTAAAAAATGGGAAAAGTTGACTGATACAAGTGGCGAATCATTCATCAACTTTTGTACTACACCTACAACCACGCTGCGCTTTTCCCTTTGGCAAACCGTGTGGATATAAAGAAATGCACAGAAAATAGACTGAAAACATTAAGGTGGTGAGTGAACAAAGAGAAAAAATCTTTTTTGCAATGTCACTATTTCTCCTTTTCAAGTTTGCAAAACGGCTGAGAGCAAAAGAGCTCTACGAAGAGGCGTTCTGCTCTGTAAACTATACTTTTCCATTTGTTAAGACGTGACATTTCTATACCATATAATATCTGTGTCATTTCTTTACATACTATTAAGTAGTGTGGGTAGTAAAAATAAATGGAAGTTGAGTCCGTTAGCATTTCTCCCATTTTGACAAATAGCAAGAAACTTTGCCGACATTTAAAAATGTCAAACTCCTTCCACAACTGGACACTCTGCCTATTCATTTCCGTCTGTACTTAGCAACTCAGTAACCCAACTGACAAGTTGAACAACAACTCTAAACCAAACTCACCATCCGATCCATTTCGCCCCGGTATTCCTGGTCGTCCATCCATCCCAGGTATCCCATCAATCCCAGGTACGCCTGCGACAAACATAAATAATGGGAATAAATCCGGTAAATCGGGTGCAAATAAACAAACTAGAAAGCTTTTTAGCTATCAAAGTTGTGTGTGTGGTTGGATAATAAAATAAATAGTAAAAAATCTATTATGTAAAAATTTCTTTATATAAAAAAATATAGCTTACCATCAAGCCCATTTCTTCCTGGGATTCCATCCAATCCTACAAAATGTCAATGGAAATACAAATAAAATTATTTTTTGAGTACGTTACTTACGAGGTCACAATTTTTTTTACAAAACATCAAGAAACTTAGTAATTCCTTGTAAAGGATCAATTTTCAATCGAAGATTGAATATTCGCTCCCATCTCCTCATTTTACTTAACATTTATATCTTCAGCAGTTTTGCACAAAGTTACACATAAGCATAATGTTTTCATACCTGGCTCCCCAGGTAAACCATCCCTTCCATCCGCTCCAGGAAGACCTAAAAAAATATACAAAGAGACGAAATGTCAATTGTAGATTGTGTAGACAAAACATAAGAACCTACATGGAAAATACATCATCGGCTCCATTAAATATATAGAAGGGGAGAAAGGATCTCCATGAAAGTAACGGAAGGGAAACATGATTCCTCCATATTCAAGATTTCACTTGTGACTTGCACTCATCTTACATTTATTTCCCATTGTACTTTTGTACCTGTGTATATAAATGCATTTCTATTAGAGCAAGGCGAACACATACTACATAACATGACGCAGCATTACATATTACATTACATTACACAAAAATAAAAAGTAAATAGTAAAGGGATTCATGCACAAAAGCATTTTATATGACTCCACTCAACTCTCCTCTTTCCTGTGAAGAAAAAAGGTGGAATTTGAGAATACTTAAGTAACCAGATCCTTCAACGTGGGTACTTTTATGTATCATCATGATCCTACATTTTATATTGCTTCCTTTTTCCACTCTCCTTCCATCAAATCCAATAAGGGAAACGAGAGAGTGAGAGTATAAAAGTGAAAGCTAAAGTACGGTTACATAAGAAAGGCTATATAGCATCATGGTGAAAACTGAAAAGAATCGCTATTGGTATAGTCGTCTATATATATACTCTTCTAAACTTTATGCTAGACTGTATGGTCTGGGGCAATGCAATGGCAATGTAGAATGTAGCAAATCAAGCAAATAGCATGAGCTTGACAAAAGAGAAATGTGAGAACGACAGAATGACATTTCTAAAGAGTGATCATTCACTCTTTTTTCTCCTTTCCTCCTTGTCGTAAGAACAAGCAGAAAAAATCTATCTACGACTGTTCCTTTCCGCAGATTCATTACTCTTCTTGCGTGAAGTAAGAGATGTAAGTTCATGCAATAATCGTGTATCTTCTCTCTCTCTCTCTTACTCTTTTCACCATACGCATATATCACTCCCAAATAACAGATTACAATTACAACAAAACAAGCTAAAGTAAGAAGCACAGAGGAATCTATGTGTGTGCATGCATGTGTGATGTGTGCTCTCTCTAACGCAAGAAAAGAAGTGCTGCATTTGCTAATAATAGCGTACTTTATGGATACTTGCTTTTCTGTAGGTATATACTATATACATAATATACACACATAGTTTGTACAAAGTACAAAGGTACTAGGAAAGCTGTCTGAATGATAAAATGATCACGCAAGAGTTTTCCCTCGTTTCTTTTCATCTTTGACAGGAGAACAACATTGAAGTATGCTCAAAGTTTTACTGGAAACTAAAAATAGTTGTTTCTTGAAGTAAATAGGATGAATTTTATAGACATTATATTTTTTATATTATATACCCGGTATTCCAGGCTCTCCTTTAGGACCACGCAAACCAGGATGTCCGGGAGGACCTTGGTGACCTCTGTGACCTGGCTCGCCTGGTAAACCAGGCTCTCCTTTTTCTCCTAAAGAAAAAAGAAAGAATAAGCAAACCAATCAAAAAAACACTTCTCATTCTCAAATTCGCTAGTGTTTTATATTCTTTAACAAACATCCAAACATTTTACCTTTCGTTCCAGCCTTTCCTGGGTTGCCTGTTGGGCCCTGTGGCCCTGGGATCCCTGGACAATAGTCTTTGGTAGCGGAGCAAAACTCCTGGATTGCCACCAACTATATAATACATATAAATTCAACAAAATATAAAAATTATTTTCAACCTGGCATGTATATTTACATGTAAGGACAAAGGACATTAAACTTTGGGTTTATAGAATTGTCATTGAGAAAAACGAAAGAAAAACTTGGGAGAATCTGAGAATCAAGCAAGTTCGTTAAGAGGCTGAGGGCACAAACTAAACTAAACTCCTTGTAACTTGGCTTGCTCTCTATATAAGATGGGAAATGGGATGACGATGACATGATGCTCTTGAACTTGTATAATGTATAATATTCACTTGAACTCGAGCTCAAATGTAAAGCAAAGGGAGAAAGGAGTGGGTTGATTCGGAGAAGAAAAAGATGTTGGAAATTTCCGTCCTCTCTCTGTGATTTGTATACATATGCAATTAGTAGTTTTCCTGAACAAATAATGATATCGGGACGTGGAATCAGGGAGAAGTGAAATGGGAATTAGGAAAGGATAATATCTGTTTGAGAGACTCTTAACCATGCTGTAACTTTTGGTAAACTCAACTCGACGACTCCCAAAGACTCCTTCTCCTCCGTTCCTCTTTCATGGATGCTTGACTGAGTTACGGAATAAGTGCTTTTTATTCAGCCGACAGAGTAAAAGTTAGAGAAAAGTTGTTGTCGAGGGTGTTTATCTAGAAATTGGGATCAAGTGCATGAAACCAAGACGAAGAAGAAGCTTACAATCGCAAACTACGCAAACTATAGAAGACTAGAGGACAAGAACGAGAAAGCAAGAAAGGACAAAAAGGAATGGGAGCACGGAGCAGATTTCTTGTTCGTTAAATAGTCTTATTCTATCTTTACAGTTGTCATCAGGGATTTTCATCCTTAGCACTCATTCTCTTTCAGGGCTCAGTAATTGTGAATGGAATCTAACAGGAAGTCCCTAACTCCAACTCAAACCAAAAGCTTATATTATACACACGGATGGAGATGGAAAGTCGCATTTAAAACAAACTATTCCAATTTTCTTAGAAATTTACTTCTTAATGCTACTTATAAGTTTGAGTTTCTAGCTTTAAAAAAATTCATACTAAAACGAAGCTAAAGTTGTGGGAGGAACAAAGACGACGACACTCGCTCCACATTCAGAACAATATAAATGGGAAACTTATTTATTCGCATCGCAGATCGTCGCTGTAGCTATGTTTTACTAAAAATGATACACAAATATGTAGTTTACTTCTATGAACTATGAACACATCCCATGAAAACTTCAAATTATTTTCATGAGGTTTCAAAACGTACAAAATGAGGTGAAGCAGATTAGAATCAAATTTTATTGGGTTGTTTTAAGTTCATTCGCATGAAAAATTTAAATAACAAAAAAGAAGTATTCAAGTTACGATTAATTTTAATATTGCACAATATAAACGGATGTTTAAATTTATAAAATGGACTCACTTTGATTCTATTAAAATATTATTTATTATTTTTTTAAATACTACCTCTATTGTAGGTAGAATAGGATTCTTTATTAAGTAGAAGCATAAAACTTCATAACCGTACGAGTCATTGTCCATTATTCAAGCATGTCCTACACTTGACGATAGCACATCGTATCAATAGCATGCATAAATTTATGACTTTGTTTTATATTAATATTATATAGTATTTATTTACATATAGCACTGTATATAAAGGTTTGCATTTACATGCTTGAATATGAACATGATAAATTGTATAGCGCATTCAGCATATAGCTCAAGCTCACAGTTGATATTCAAGTTTTATTAAAACAGAAAACTATATATAATATATTAGCTATATATCCTATTAAATAGAGAACTCATAGAAATATGTGCATTAAGTACTTTAGCAACTGACAAGGAGCTTGTACCTCACAAAATTCATCCATTTCTTGAAAACTTGAAACCTTTTACACTTTCATACTTGACGATAATCCTCGTCAATACGTGTACTTATGCATAATAAAACACTACAACTACAAATACAACTCCAACCTCCAACCAAACCAACAGCATCAAATGTTGAACAGAAGAATGTACCTGTATATAATGTGTATTATATTCAACATACGATTTACAATACAATGGTTTTGTTTCTGCCATGGGATATAACATAATAGCAATATAAAACCAAAACCTCTCATCACAATCACACTCACAAACTTGAAGCTCTTTGCAAAGTTGTATGATTTACATAACAAGATAGATTATATGCATATAAACCATTCTGAATTCACAATATATTTATTGTATGAATATATATGAACAATGAATGGAGTTTGTGAGCTGAGAGATATAGCTTGAAGCGGTTTTGTGTTTTGCAGAAAACTTTTTTGGTTAGGTTTAGAGAGTTTGGATTGGAGTGAAGAGTGACTATATAGCAGAAGCAGAGCACTCAAGTGATACACAGAAGAGTGTAAAAATGGAAGCTGTTTGCACTTACAGTCGCCGTATCAAGTATAAAATTCATGTAGCATCTTTCTATGTACTTGAGCGTCATAGAGAGGAGGATACACCCTGTGTTTATATAAGGGATAAGCCGACCGTTCCTCCGCAGTTGCAAAAACTGCATAGGTAATTGACAATTGAGATTAGGATATATTGAAACAGTGATATACTGAGTATACACACATTTCAAATCAAGCACGATAATAGAAATATGTTGAAAACTCATGTTTTTTCATACGTCATGTTTATATTTTATTAAAAAATGCAAACACGGATATGGACTTCGGCTTCATGTACTCTTTTAGCATTTGAAGCAGGACGTAGGACATCAATATTAGTATGACCTAGACTATTTTCAGTCATTATGAATTCTAAGTACTATTTGTTGTAAAAATGTATGAAAAGGACTTTTAGCTAAGTTAATTTGTGGGCTTTTACGCTGGTTCTTTAGTTTATATGGTTTTTAGCTGGTAAGGAAAAAGGTTATCAAGTTTGTGTGACTTTATGTTTCTTCGAAAATGAGTGAGGTAACATGCGACTTGTAAACAAGCAATTTTTGCATGGTTTGCGTTTGCACTCCAAATCATACGCATAGATTTTTGGAATCACTCAAGGATTGCCAAGATTTTGTGTATTATTTATTCTGTCAGGCTTTAATTTTCGTTTCATCTTTTTGAAATGTCTAATTGATTTGATATTGACAATTTGATCCATTGCATGGTCAGTTAAACACGCGATTAATCAATTTAATTGAAGATACACTAAAAATTATGAAGGCTTTTGTCAATTTCAAATTTGGTAATTGCTTGGAAAAATTAATATCTATCAGAAATTCAGGTACAAGGTACAATACAAACAAAGCAAAAAGAACTACAAACTATGAAATGAAAGATGACTCAGATTTATCCTTATCCTTCAGCTAGCAACAGCCTCTCTCAGCTTGAGATTTGTCTTCTACGTCTTCATGTATCGACATTCGAAGATCGACGCACACAAAATGAAGTTTACATTGGTAATTTTGTTATGCATAAACTTGAACTTAACCTTAGACCCAGCATAAAATATCCACATAATACTATATGTTTATGATTATGAATATGAACTAATATTCTGTCCATGTGTAGGTATTATATGTACGTACGTAGGACTTACGAGAATTCTTGTGCCATAAATAATTATTGAAAGTTCATGATATCATGATCAGCTCCACCCAACACGAAGTGAAGCTTAAATATTGAAGAAGAATCTCATATCTCATCTCCTGGAGATCTCCCTCTAACATCTTAAATACTATCGAGATTCAACATTCAACAAGTGCCTTACCTAAGCCCAATCAATGAAGAAAATATCAAAGATAAAATCACACCCATATGCCAATAATAAATATGTTATTGCATGGAAGAAAATCCCAAAAAAGGGTTCTAAGAAAAGACTGGTAATGATGATTATGATTAAGAATCAACATCAAACATATATCAACCTTCTGCTTCTCACTGACTGACATCATACCACACTCTTTAATTTCAGCTACATGCAAAAAAGCCGCAAGATAAGTAGCAAATACAGCAACAGCAACCTCTTCTGCCCTTCCAACTCTTCCAACTGCAGAGACCTGCAGACAATCTGTCTTTTAAGCTGTGCTGTGTGTTCAGCACTTGCAGCAAATTGGCATATTTCTTTCATTCGCAAACTAATAATAATAATGTTTGTCTTTGATTTGTAAGCAAGCATGCATGAAGTTATATTTATGAAGGCTGTGTATTATGGGTTCTACTTATAACTTATAACTTATACAACTTCGTGGAATCAAGAGACAAACATGACGTCAACAAAACCAACAAGTCAAGTCATCATCTCATTACAAATCGGAATATAACGTCTGTGAAGATCTCCTACATGGATCATCCATATCCATATTCCATGCCATGTCAGAGATTATGCCGTGCCTATTAATTTATAGGCATGAAAACACGCACAAAGTACATACTGGACATTGTAAAAATGTTTCGCTATGAGCACGATTTTCTCAACTTTACATATAAGTAACGCCAAACTACCGGCTACTTCGTCCAGTCAGGATTGAAACGGCAATTGTGAAGCTGCCGTGGGTGAACGAATCATTGCAAATAAAACCTTTTTTGTAAGGCTTACATACAAATACAGTACTTTCCACATAACTTTCGTTTGGATTAATTTAAAGGTGGAAATCATATAAGAAATTTTAGGATCTCAATATTTAATTTCAAAATGGGAAGGAAAGATTTTTTCGCGTTGCTACTTTGTGCAGCGCTAATTCATTCCGCTATTGCATATCCAAGTAAGTTCTAATTTAAAAAAATTATCCACAAAAATTAAATTAGAACGTAAAATAATCCAATTTTTTGCGTATTTCTGAAGGAACACCACAATTAGCACAAAGCTCTGAAGAAGATGATGATACTCAGCAACAACAACAGCAAAACATCGATTCAGACTCGTTGGAGGAACTAACGCAAAAAATTCAAGCTAAAGGCAAAAGACCACAGAAGCTCCAGGTGACAGAATTGGAACCAGAACCAGAGCCATACGATCCTTGTTTGGATGGGAAGAAAGTTGGTCCTTGCAAAGGCCGTGTTCCACGGTAAGAATGAAATGGAAAGGCATACATATACGCAGCATACGTTCGGCTTCGGCTCAAGGCTGAAATTGATTTCTCTTTGACATCAATCCAATCCCAAAGTCAAAAAAATATGTACAACTTTCATGTGATAGAAACGCATATTGCATTGGTGTAATGTAATGTAAGCATATGTGGTGGGATGGAAATAGAAGCCAAATCTAATGTAATCCATGAAATTGCAGATTCTTCTTTAATCAGGCCACAGGATCCTGTGAGCGTTTCTCATGGGGTGGTTGCTCAAAGACTGGAAACAATTTCAAAGAGCTTACCGAGTGTGAAACAAGTTGCTCAAAGCATCTCACAACAGCTAAATTAGATGTCGAGCAGGATCAGCAGGCTACAGTTGTGGGTAAGTTTACAGAGTACAAACGCTCCTTTCTTTTACTTGGGTATCATCATGACGGAGAAATGAACTTGAAAGCCCTATATCTATTCCTGTTCCTTTCATGAAACACAAACTGCAGCTCCATTTCTCATACAAAATACAAACCATTCTATATCTCTCGTTTAACTCTTCAGCCTTGGAACTGATCGTTTGTTTCATCTTCATAATATTCATCTCATCTTCTTTAATTTAATAGCAACTTGTGAAAAACCGCCTGTGAGACAAGGAGGACCTGAATGTGAAGCTTATATTCCTCGTTGGACCTTCAACTCTACTCAACATCAATGTGTGCAGTTCATCTGGGGCGGTTGTGGAAAAACTGAAAATAATTTTGCAACAGAAAATTCATGCAAGGCCACCTGCGGCGAGTATTCAAATTTGAAGAATAATAATGGTCCAACTACAACAACACCACGCTCGAATCTTCAGCAACAACAAAATGCTGATGTTGTGGGACCAGAGCCACCAAAATCAAAAGATATTTGTGATCTTCCATCTGAGCCTGGACTTTGTTTGGCACTTTTTGAAAGATACTATTTCAACAAAATTAATAACCGTTGCGAATTATTCACTTATGGTACTGCTCATGAAAAAACTTCTTTGTTAGTTTTGCAAACTATTCATTCCTCAGGTTTTAAAGGAATAAATTCCATTCGTTTTATAGGTGGCTGTGGGGGCAATGAAAATCGATTCGATACGGCTGAAGATTGCGTGAGAGCTTGTGGTGGAGACGCGCCAGTGAATGGTGAGTAAAATTATATAAAAAAAATCATCACCATTGAAAGAAACAACATATTATATTCCTTGGTTAATTTAAGCTTTAAGAAGGAAACTGACATGAAAATTGCGACAAGATAAACATTTTAACCTTCATTTTCATATCTTAAAAAAATATGCAGATAACTTTCCTTCTAAATGGGTAGAATTATTGGTTACAAAGTGGGAAGGCAAAAACAACATTTTTTTACAAAAAAAATGAGTGAAAATTACATCTTAAGACTGCAATTCACAATTATCAAGAACAGCAGCAGCAACGCCAGTTTTGCTTTTTTTAAATGTCATGATGAATGTCAAGTTGAATAGTAGATGAAGACATGAAGATGATTCACCCTGAACTCAAAGTAATATGCTTAAATCCTGTTGTCCATTTACAACATTTTTTTTGTATTGAAGATCCTCAATGTGCCGATGTGGTATGTCCTTGGGCTCTGTATGACCACTACTACAGCTTAGGATGCTCACCCATTTATGACGGTGAAGCGTGTTGTCCCACACGTTACGAATGCCGTAAGTGGAAATTTTTATTTACTTAAAGGAAAAAATTAAATCAACAAAAATGTGCTATGTTAATGTTGACATTGACGCAATTTCAACCCTGATGATAATGATGACGATATAGCAAATGAGAGTGAAAACTGTATTGAACATGAAGAGCACTTTAATATTTCATATTTCCTTTTGTATTCAAACAAAATCTTCCTGATTTTTTATAGCTGATAACCAACAAGAGCTCCAAAACAATACCCTAGACTCCCGAAGCTTAACCCTAGAAAGGGAAAATGAGGATGGAACAACAGTTGGGCCAGAGACCACAATGCCCCAAAAGTGCAGATACCGAGGAAAGTATTACAACGTTGGAGAGCAAGTTAACGAAGCCTCTGATACAGGAAGCTGTCGAGCTGGTTGCCTCTGTGTGAATTCTGAACCAGAGCCACCAAGAATTGTGTGTGCTCAGATTGAGTGTGCCGAACATTTTAGTGGGCGACCACCAGGCAAAGAGAAGTGTATTCCTTTGTACAAGAAGGACAGCTGTTGTGCTCATGATTATCACTGTCCCGAAGGTATAAAAAAGTAGCACTAAATCCTCTCTTGTAAAAAGAATTGACCCTTTATGATATAAATTTAACGTGTCAACCGAGCCAATTGCCTATATCCTTCTCCTTAAAATGTATTTAGGCCCAGTAACAGTTGTCGATCCCAACCAACAGGAAACGGATAAGGTTCTCCCTCTAGCAAAATGTATGGTCGATGGTGAAGGCTATTACGAGGGTCAGAGAGTCTACCCAAATAAATCTCCTTGCTCCAAATGCTTATGCCAAAGGAATCCCTCTAATAGTAAGCCGAAGATATAATTTTATCTAGCATTATTAACAAGATCATTTCAACCTCTGTTAATTTAACAATTTAACAGAAAATAGTTGTGGTTTTTGTGGTAATATTCTCATTCTCATTCACACATACTCTTGCATTAATTTTAATATGCTTTTGATCATTGTAATTTGTAATATTATAGTCACTTCTCCAGAAGGCCAACTGTACTGTGAGAAAATTGACTGCGGTGTAGAAATCTATTACTCCCATTACTTGGCACGAGGCTGTGCTCCAGTCTATTATGAAAAGGGGGATGGGACCACCAGCTGCTGCCCCATTTCCTGGGAGTGTCGTAAGTGGAAAATGAAAATTAAATTAGTCGCTTTTTGTCCCTAGACAAAAGGACGAATGAAAATGAGCTGTTTTAATAACATATAACATTGTGACACATTTCCCAGTTGAGTTGATTACGAAACGAAATGATGAAAACATATAAATTTTATATATAGCCGATGAGCAGCATGGTGGACAAGGCGAGCATGAGGACGATGTTGCTACCACACCTGGTACTTCTGTTCCCGGTCCACAACCACCTCAGCCACCATCAACTGATGGTCCCACTACTACCACCGTTGCTCCAACTACAATCAAACCAAACAGTCCACTCACTCGCTCTCATGAAGCTTGCACGATGCCCAAAGCCGAAGGAAGTTGCAAAGGACACCGTCCTCGCTTTTACTACAATGTAGAAACCGAAAAATGTGAGAGCTTTGTGTACACCGGTTGCAGAGGCAATTTCAACAATTTTGCATCCATTGAAGATTGTCGTGACTTGTGTGAGCCTGGAGCAGAAGCAACATCAACTCCAGCAGCTCCACCGGCAAAAGGTGGAAAAAGTGGGGGACTTTTGGGAAGGAATGGTGTACCTCCACCACCTACTCCACCTAGACAGACTAAAGCTATTTCATGTAGGTTACTTTTATTCAATTGTATTCTTGATTGAAAATATGATGATGAAGAGAGCTTCAATTTCAAGCCATGTCTCCAATAGACAAGAAGGGATTTATTGAAAAAATGGAGGAGCTTCTCTTCAGTTCAGTTCTTTCTCCATATAAAAATCCATTCACAATCTCATATCTTTTGCAATTCTCCGCCCTAAATTGATTTTTTCTCTTTTTTCCCTTTTTTCTCCATGAATAATATTATAGTGACAGAGGTTGATTCCTGCACATTACCGAAACGAGTGGGTCGATGCAAAGGATACTTCCCAAGATTCCATTATTCCCCTGAGGATAACGAATGCAAGTTGTTCATCTTTGGTGGATGCAGGCCAAATGCTAATAACTTTTATACAAAAGACTCTTGTGAGGCTACATGTCTTAACGAAATCCCTGTGGAAAACCTGAGAACCAACTTGCCAGCAAATGCATTGCCAGAACGGAGATTGGCTAACAATGAAGGAGGTGGTGATGCAACGAGAGTAAACTTTGGAGATGAAGAAAGGACTCTTGATCTGAGAACTCCCAGACCTCCTGTTCCTCCAACTAGTGCGAGTGCTAGTTCCGAAGAGGAGAGCCCTTGCAATCTTCCACCAAGAACGGGAAGATGCAAAGCTTTTGTTAGAAGGTTTTACTATGATACGGATAAGAAAATGTGCAAAGGATTTACGGTAAGAAACCAACTGTTGATTTAAACTGAGAAAAAGGAGTCTTGCGTTGCTTCCTCTTGAGCTTCTTGGGTGTTGAAATGAAGCTCTTATATATGCTACATTTTCATCACACTCATTCACATGTGATCTAATTATTCCGAACCATTTCCCATTACATATTTTAGTATGGAGGATGCTCAGGTAATGCCAACAATTTCCAGTCACTAGAGGAATGCGATGCACAATGCACATCTAACCGAAAAATAGAAACGCATGATGGGGGCAATGTGAACACAACACCTTCACCAACTGGTCTTGGTAAATTTACATTAAATTTTTAATATAAAAATATTGTTTCATTCACGTTTTTTTCTTTCACAACAATATGAGACAGCCAGACACCCCACGGAGGTGTTAATACCTATATATTCACGTTAATAATGAAAAATGGGCTGGCAACTTGTAATTAACATTTTAACATTTTTAACCTCAACCATTTTTTTACTGGTTTTAAAGGTGCCAGAGCTTCAGTCCCACCTTCAGCTGGGTTCACAGCAAGATGTAAGCTACCCAAGCAAGCCGGATCCTGCCATGCTTCCGTCCGTTCTTACTACTACGATGTGGAGACAAAATCTTGCAAATTATTTTTCTACTCGGGATGTTTTGGGAATGCTAATCGGTTCTCTAGCCGAGAGGATTGTGAAAATTTGTGCAAGAAACCATTGGAGTCTGAATCATCTACACCACCAGAGTCCACAAATGGGGCTATTAATCAACCAGGCAGACCTCAAGTTCATGATCTGAGTGAGCCAAGCAGCACAGCAAATCCGGTTGAAACGATTGAGCAAGAGGCACCACAGAAAGGTATATAAAATCTATTCATTCATTGGTATGAATATGAATAAAATGCAAATGAGCTACGTTTCCAGTTTTTTCCTCTAATAGTAAACTGATTTAGTCTCAAATATGTAGCAAAAATATTATGACCGAGAGCAGTTTTTAATGAACTCGCTCCAAACACCAAACCAGAGAGAAGTGTTTCATTTTTACAGCCTGTTTTCAGTTTTGATTATTCATAATATTCATTGCGTGTGGGCGTCCTTGTCCTCGTCCTCATCTCGTCTCTCTCTTTTCTCTCAAACAGATTTTGCTCTGCTTTGCATAATTGAAAACTAATATTGACTGCCCCTTAATTTATAGCTTATTCCTTGAAACTTCCAATTATTTTCAGAATTCTGCTCCTTGGACCCAGCGTCTGGGAATTGCAAATCGAAACAGCTTCGATTTTACTATGACGCTGCTGCAGAAGAATGTCTTCCATTTGTGTACACTGGATGTAGTGGGAATCAAAATAACTTTGTTACGGAAAGAGCATGCAAGTTAAGTTGTGGTAGGAAACCGACCCTAGAACAACTCTCAGATGAGATGGTCTTAACATGCAGCTTTGGAAATAGGTCGTTGCCACTTGGGGCAACGGTGGGAGGAACAGGAGGAAAAAGTAGTGATGGGTATTCAGTAGATGAGCCTCCATGTGGAGTACCAGTTTGTCAATGTATTACTCCTCCAGCTGTCACTTGTGTTCAGAGAATGTGTCCTGAGCCTACGACAACTACGACGCCAATTCCAACTGTTCCATACCTTTGTGCGACGCCAACGTGCCTTCATCATTGTAGAGAAGCTATAGGGACTGATGGCTGTCCTACTTGTGATTGCCCTGAAGGTAATGGTGATGGAGATACTCAGAGTGAGACTGTGATTGTTAAGGCGCCGGCGAAAGGGGTGAAGGGTGTTAAGGGTTAAAGTTAGATATTGATAAATTCTAAAATTATTGTAACTGATACTGATACTTCCACTCAAAGCCTATTATATATTGTTAATTTTATGTTGTGTGTTTAATGTTTATTGTTATTAACTTGAACTCAATAAAATCTCTCTATTGCGTATTATACCGAATTTCTATGAATTAAGTCTTTTTGATGAGTCATATGAGCAAAGTTGTTTGCACCCAATTAATAATCATGCTTTTGGCAACAGTTTGGAAAGGTGACAGGGTTTTAAGCTCCGGATGTTTTCCGGGTGGGTTGCATATAATTTGTCCACAGCTGTACCACATGTCTACGTAATAATTTATCTTCATAGCAGAAGTATTTACTACGCGTTGTATACGTACAAGTATAAACGTATCACGTAAGTAATTATGAAGCATAAGGGAGTTATGCTGAAGTGTGGGTAGCATAAAGCTACTGACTTATAATCTAACAACAACAACAACTAAAAACACATGCAATTTGCAGTTCGCTGAAGCATCTTTTTAATTTTAAGATGAGCTTTGCTGCTGCCGATGAAGATGATAAGCCATCATAGAAACATTAGTCAAAACCTACTCTTTGATATCCGCTTATTTCGCCATATGAAATATTAATGAATCGTTACGTCACCACCGCTTATTTCTTTGATGTGAGAGAACAGAAACTCACAAGTATAAAAGATATTTTCCATCTTCTGATTCTCGAGCGAAAGATCAAACTAGAATGATTTCTTTGTAGTATAGAATATAACAACCTACACAACTTTCAATGAATACTTGAAGACTAAAATTGCTTCTTTGCTACTGTGTTTTGTCGGTCTTTTCATTGCGAGGGTGGCGGTGGTGGCTGGAATAATGTATCCACGTAATTTGTAAGGAACAGCAGTAAGCTCTTCTTCAACTTTGTATTCATGTCAAATACAGCATTCATTGTACTAAGCCAAGTTGAACAGGAAAACAAGTCTGATAATGCGGTAGAAAATATTTACTTATTTTTATCTCAGAAGCCGATCAATTCTTTTCTTCAAACTCCAGCTCCCCTCCCACACCCCATCATTCATCTACATTCATTCTCCAAATTAAGTAAATGAGATTTTCTTTTAATAAACTAAAGACTACGCTAGAATAACATCGTTCACATGCGTAAAACATTCATTTTCAAAATGCGATTTGTACGCAATCTTTAGATAATTAGAAATCCACTTTCAACTTCCGTGTTTCAAACTCTGCTGACTTTTAGTGTCAATTGTGTCAACGTTTGGAAGCTAAAAAATAAATATTTAACTACCCACTGCATTGAAATCCTAAGTAACAAAGCGTCTTTTGTATTATATATTTTATAAATAACCAGAGGCCAAATGTTTCCAATCTTTCGCACTCTAATCAAAACAATCTTGTACCTGAGTTCACCAAACGGAATGTTTTCTAATATGAAAGCTTTGATGAGTCATTTATTTCCCTTTTTCTAAAAAGCTGTGAAGTTTCAAGTTCCTCCAGACATCATGTGTCTTGAAAATTCATTACTGTAAGTAGGTAGGAGGAGGAAAAGGAACAATGGTAAAGCAGAAAGAAGGAAGAAACAAAACTCAAGAATTTGAATAGGCTGTTGTTTCCCATTGTCAAAATATGAAGTGTCCTGTCTTGTGTAAACCTTTTCCCCATGATTAAGCATGTAGAACGCAATAACTTCCAAACAACAAAGTCAACGATGACATGTATATAAATATACAGACTAAGTTCTGGAATTCACATCCAAAAACCTTTTTGAAGGACACATTTTATAGAAGAATGAAGAATCCACTAAATCTAAAGGTTGAAGTCTTGCGAGTCTCAGGAATTCGAGCACAAAACCATGATGACGATGACAAACATAATGATTTTCCTGTGAGGAACACGGAACAACGGAACCAATGATGAGCTTTGATGACTTAAGGCACAATAATTCATGCTGGGGTGGATCAGTGAATGGATGGAATATTTATGAAGACTTTTCCTGGATCATAATATTGTGTCTTGCGGTTCTTTCATGAAAACACACTCACACACAAAGGGAAAGAGACGACTTTAGGAGGTGGAGGTAGTATAGGTTGTAGCGTCTTGTCGTATTGTATAGGTACATTTGAAAATGGAAAGACAAGAGAAATACGGTTCAGCAAGCCAAACTAACAGGGCTAAAGTCAGTCTCATTTTCAGTGCTGGAAAGCAACCACAACGTATACTTAATACGAATGACGAAGGAAAAAGCAAAGGAACTCGAGGCAAAAAGCCACAAAAGAGTCAGGGGACAAGAATAGGGAATAAAGAAGATGAAGAAGAAAACTTGAAGTGACTTTCAATCTGAATGAATAGAAAGACAGAGACAGGCTACACGCACGACGAACATTAATTTGACTGAAGATAGGACAATAATATGAAGGAAAAGTCAAAGAACTGAAAAGAGAATCATCATGAATTTGGCTTGGTTGCATTTTGCATTGGCTTGATGAATGACATGTTTCTAGTATATGCTTAAAAGCAAGACTTTATACTTATTCATTCAGTCTGTCAAGCGGATATACTTATCTTTTGGAGCAAAATCACAAGTGAAAGAGATATAAGATATCAATTCTAAAAACTAAAATGGATATTCACTTATTTTAAATGTCAATTAATAACCATACAAACGTCAGTAAACGTGGAGAATATTGATGACACTGAATGAGTATATGAAGACATAATCAATCGTCCGCCTCCACCGACCACCGCACCGTCATCCAAAACCAGTGAAAGAAGCAAATGAACCTTGCGAAAGTGAAACAAGGCACGAATTCTATATACCCCCTACCTTGCCATCACATTGCCATAATTATAGCTGTCAACATCTTTGATGAAACACAAAAAACAAGTTTGATGACGACATAACGCAAGGAAGGTAAGGTTGTAGGTAGTTACTGCACCCGTAAAAGAGAGAAGACATAAAAGGACAATTTGTTTTGTTGGTGTTCACAAAAAGAAACAAAGTTTATTTTCTCATTTAGGAAAGGTATATAAGTATACTCAACATTCCAGAAAAAATTGCCTTGTTTATGTCGGCCTGGAATGATTGCATTACACCAAAAAGAAATGGTATCGTATTTCACCTAATTTAATGGAGTTGTGGCAATATGATACAAATTGTGTTGTGTGGTTATAGATAGCAAATTTTCTACACTGGTAAAAAGGCTTTTTTGTCTGTCTCTCCGTCATCCGTCGCACCTGCCAATCTGAAACTTTTCTATAGATCGGCGCATAGGCAACTTCAACACATTTTAAGATATATGATGATTATTAACTTAAAGTAACAAAAAACACCCATTCACACTCTCTTCTTGAGTTAGTCTTTTATCGTGTAGATCATAATCAAGTAAAGTTGGCGGTTGAGGAAATGTAATATTAACCCATAAAATTTTCCATCTCTTTTGATAATTTTATGGTTATGACTTGTTCCGGGGACTAGCGAAAACAAGAGCAAAAGAGAAACCATATAGAATGAAATAACTTTAGGAAATTTATTTGGAAAATTTAGCATCTTTGCTACATACTACTTCATAATTTTATAGATGTGAACAATGTAAAGGCCCTTTTTGTTACGAGCTTATTTTCCCATATTTTTCCAAAAGTTCATAAAATCCCTGGATGAAATTATATATGATATCCTATTTCTAGGTAAAATCCTGAGGTTACGATATAACTACAAACTACAACGATCCAATGTCTGATGCACCACCAGAAATGTGTAATGTATACGACAGGAGTATATAGTTGCAAAAAGTGATGCATCTTTTCTACTGATTTTGCTGAAACGACTCATCATAAAAACGGAGCTACAAAAAACAAAACCATCAAAAACCAACTCCGTCTAAAAAGGAGATGGGATGCGTTAACCGTTCCTGCTTTTGTCTTCTTTCGTTGGAAGTTGGAACCTCGAATGTATCTAACCCATTTCCTGCTTTAGTTACAGCTCCTCCTGATCCATTTCATCGAAAACAAAAGAAAGCACAGGGGGAGTGGGTAATGTGAAACGCAGAAAAATTTATCTCTCTCTCTCTCTCGTTCGTTGTCTGCCAGTCTCAGCCGCCGTAAGTCTCATGAAAACCCTTTATGTTGTGGGTGTACAAATAGTGATAAATTAAGTTGGTAATGAAACACAATACTAATATTGTTTATTACCCAAAGGAAACATTCAACTTTTCTCTTTGTGTCTAATGCATCTTCATTTCATTGCCTTGCCCTCCACTCTACTAACTACTGCTAGTGCAACTAACGAATTCAGTATTATTGCTATTGAATGCGTTGTGAAACCGGCAAATCCCCGTAAGTATAATTTGATATGGCATAAAGCAGCCATAAAGAGTCCTTTGTATTTTCTCCCTTTTGTAATTTCTATTTTAGACACTTCATCAGAATCTCTATTATGTCCGTCTGTCTATTCGTCCGTAAACTTTTCCTTTTATGCTTTGCTCACTCTAAATATTAATGGTTCAACCTTTAACCACGTAATTACTCCCATATTCAACTTTCATAATGGGATTCCGAAACAAAAGTAAAATTATCCCACAAATAGTCAGAATTTTATGGAGAATTTATATAAGCAAAATGAAATGGGTATTTTTTTATTAAAGAGCTCCAACAGCCTGTTTTATTTCTTTGTGTCTGCATATCTATAAACTATTTTAGGAAAAGTTGCAAAAGCCAAAAGAACTTTGAGAATAATTATATGCAGACTGCAGACCCCACGTAGAATTGTTAGTCTAACCAATTTTACTTGTCATTCAGGAGGAGATTCGAGCTCTTCAAACTTTTTTTTACCGATATAAAATTGGCAACAAATACACACACACACAAGTAGCACTAACAATGCCTTCATCATCATGATATACATCTGAAAAAGAGATGTATGAATTATAAAAATTACCTGTCATGGCCACTCCTTTTCCACGCTATTAGAAAAGTAATGAAACGAATAGGTTCTTGGGGAGATAATGTGCTTGGCGCTCAAAGCAACGTTGAACGCATCATAAATATTATCAGGAAATTTACATTTTCAATTACGTAATATGAACTCATATGTAGCGACAAGATACATGCATCATATTTCAAACTTCTTACTGCCACCAACAACCACCATCCCACAATATATATGCGGCTCTCATTATTGTGTGTCCTAGCCACCTCCTCCGCCTCTGGGACTGATAATAAGATGTGTGTACGTCGTACGTATATAGAATGCGGCGCAATACAATCTTTCTTACACTCACATAAAGCAACCAATTCTCCTCAAAACTAGTAACATTATTCCATTCAAATTATCAAGATTATGTATGCGTAACGAAAATGAAGTCGTTGCTGATTTGAGATTTCATACATATTGTTGTTGGAAATGAAACGAAATGAAATGGAAAATTAGATGAGTGAATGTACAACGGAGTATGAAGGAAGCTCTTCTGGTGATGATGATATCAACTTTTGATAAGAATATATAAAGGAATGAAATCAGGAGAAAGTAAGCATTTTCATATGCTCGCTCGTGCTCGTATAAACGTGCTCCTGCTCACAGATTTAATGCTCATGTTCACTCAACTCAAATAATCCGCATCTTGTTTTGTATTTGTAACACTGTTAATCAACGCAAATGCTTACTGCTAACAACAATATTTGGAACAAATTGCGCCCTTGTATGGCTCCAAGTGCTAAGGCAAACAATAACAATTATGTTGTTTTCTATAAACGGTTTCGTTTAAAGAAACACGTGGATACCCTGCATAATTTGATAAACAGAATGCTAAGGTAGAGCTAGTTACCTTTACTTCTTTAACAAACTTTATGCTATTTTCCCTGTAGCCAATCCACTGATCATCCACTGATCCCCGTACATTATGCGTGATATTAGGAAGTTCAAATATGCCAAGTGGATGGAGATGAAGACAGACAGACCTAGAATTATGTCATTATCTTAACGATATGGTACACACACACACATATGGTATGGTTCTGTGGCATGTGAAGAAATTTTCTTGCTCAATAGCCTACTCAGGAAGTTGAAGTTGAACAAGGTTTAGCTATAAATGGTTGTTGAATACAAAATGAGCTTGTGGACAAACAAGCATCTCATCATCATCTCTTGGACTCCGCACGATTTTTGGACTTGAGCCGTGCGTAGAATAACAACACACACCTTTATCTTGTTGCTCTTGACTTGAGTCTGTGAAATGAAAATGAAGATGAACCGATGGATCTATAGTAGCATGCAATAATAATGATGATGCAAATGTGAACAATTCAAAACAGAATGGTCCAGATTTTGTCATGGTCAATGAAGCTGTTGATGGACAAAAATTGTGGAGGCGGAAACAGCACTAGAAACCATTCTCATCCTTTTCGTTATGAAAGGTGAGGACGAGAATATACACGCATGCACATCAAGTCAGGTGAGTCATATTGAAGAAGATGTTCATTTGCATTCCTCCAAGATGCAACCAACCATTAAAGTAATAATGATATTGTCTCAAGGTAAAAAACCAATTTTGGTTCATCTTATGCCAAAAAGCTGGAACTCGAAAAAGGTTTAACTTTAGAAAGATCAAGAGAGTACTATACTATAATGAAATCTAATGAAAAGATAATACAGAGCCTGTCGGCAGCAGCAGCCGCAGCAACTGTATCCGATTCAGTCACGACCAAATCGTTTTCATGAGTTTGAATAGCACACGAACACAACATGTATATGAAGTACTACATAATATTTTCCTAAGAAAAGAAGAATTCCAGCGGTTTTTATTATTGCTATTACGTATGCATATGTTGTAGTCGTACCATTATAATTTATCGCCTTCATATATGATCAGAAACATGAATATTTGCACCATTATTACTTTATATACTTGTGTTTCTTCACTGGGAAACAACCCAGCTCGTGTTCTGTTTTGCTCATCGCTATCACATTTTAACCACAAACTAAGAGAGTTTTACGGTACTTCAATATCATCATCTATACTATACCTATATCTACTCACTTTCTGTTATAGCAGCTATCTTCAAGAAGATGCGAGGTGTTGATAGGTGTAAATGGGACAAGAAATATATTGAAATTGCTCACAATAACAATGAAGATGATGGTACTTGTATTGGACTAAACTGGACATTCATATTATTCCATATGCAAATGTATTCCGTCTTCAAGTTTCATTCAACATGTTTGCAATACATATTTCAGCCTCATCCTTTCTTTTGTCAAGTGTTCTTGTTCTACTCTACACGACTCATCTCTTGGAAGAACGAAAAGTGTGCGCGAGTGTGTTTGATAGAGAGCTTTCTGTTGTACATTTCATCTCATTTATATTCAATAATGCAAAATGACAAATAATATCTCCACTTAGCACAAAAGGTTGAGAGAGAGAGAGAATCATATAAATTCAATGGAGCACACTTCAAACCCGCTACAAAAACAACCACCCGCAAGTTCAGGTTTTTTTTCTGAAGCAGAGGAGAAGAGAAGATAGAAACCATGTAACATAAATCAAATCAACGTTATATTTTTTGTTTCCTTTTTCTTCTTCTTCTCTGTCGCGTCCTGGCAAGTTTTTGTGTTTCGATTTCTCCACCACCACCACCAACCATTACCATTCCCACTCCACATAAAAAGCTCATTTTGGTTGCGACACTGCTAGTTTCCTTTCACAGCATATATTAATTGAATTGCCTTTTGTGTGTGGTGGTAATGGTAATAGGGTAAAATATTTATTATCTATATAACTATATGCAATACATACATATCGTATATTATGTATTGTTCACATTTAAATAGACGAATGAAACAAGACTGCTGAGAATACCTTTTGTTATCAAGCGTCAACGTGTGGAATAATAATAAATAGTCGTGTTGGATTCCAACTCTAAACTAATTTGTTATACCACCACCAATGAAACAAGACAAAATCAAGACACTAAGACCCTCACACTAAATGTCCCATTCAACAAGAATGAGTCAAAATGAGATGCGTATATATACCTACAAAGCAGGTTAGCATATTTTGAATGTGAGAAAGGGAGAAAGACTATCTCTGAGTGAGGGAGACATAGCAAACAAAGCGACCATGAAATTCTTGATTTATTACGTTTTAAATTGAAACGAATGAATTAATGTCGAAATAAAATACTTTGACGGAGCCTTTAGCTATATTCAAAGTGCTTTTTGTATAAACTTGTATTAAGCATGAATACATAAAATATAAATAAACATATATGTCCTGGTCTGGTGGATGGAGATGAGATGAAATACCATGAAGAAAAGAATGATGGAATGAATGAGGCAACGATCCAGTACCAAAAACTTAGTAATGTTTTTGGCATTATCACGGTATATTAAGTATGCCAACTAAAATGGCAATAAAAGGAAGCAAAACGTCTATATTAAAATTTCAGGTCGGCGACTCCAACAACCAACCACTTCACTCTTACAAGCAAGTTTTTATTAGCAAAAAAAGAATGGGATGTGTGATATGTGATGCAATATGTGATACGTATATATAATGTCACAGTGATGTCGTTTTCCCATTTTCTCCGTTTTTTTTCTTCATCTTTTCTAAGTAACTCCGTCTTGCCAATTGAAATTGAAAATGAAGCTTTTAGAAAACCAGTAAAAGGCAAAGTGAGCCATGTTTAATGCTAATACTTCAAGTTTTTATATGTTTTCAGCACAGGAATTCAAGGAATAGGAGGATGGATATATGGAATATGGATGTGATGTTGGATTTTGAATGTGGATGATATTATCAGATATATTCTATGGTGCACACAACTCCATACGAGAATGGGACTCTCTTTAGAGATGGATGCTGACATGCAATATTAGCATATATATTAGTTATGTAGCTTTTATATATAACAACCAATAATAATGTGTGCGTTTGCTCCAAGTAAATAATAATAACTGAAAGAGGGAGAGAGTACCAAAAAAATTCATGTAAAGTCACTCACATTCAATTTCAACAATGATACGGATATATAAACACTCATGCTCTCTCTCTGTGTGTGTGCAAATATATACTACTGCAATGCAATCCCAATCATCCCGTCAACCATATGAGACGATGGAGAGCTAGAGAGCTCATGCAAAGTGTGTAGTTTTGTAGTACTTTCTTTTCATCGTCTTCTTATCCCCTGTCATTCTTTTCCTACACCCATTTCCTCCTTTTTCTTGGATATTTCTCCACATTTTCCTTCCTTAATTTTTTTGCTCGCTCCCTGCTTTATGCTTTCTTCTTTTCTGATGTGTTTCCCCTCTTTCTCTTCAGTTTATAAGAGTATATTTGTATGTGCGATATGATATGGTATGTATAGTTTCATAATAGTAATGCAACAAAAGTTGTTACTTTCCAAGCAAATTCCAATTTCCCTTGTTTGTACCTATTTTTCTCTGTGTATTGCTTTCCTCTTCAGTGTTATTGTATACACAACGTACGTTGTTACGTGCACGTGCTCATAATATTATACAGGGTTTTTATGGGAGGAGAGTTTTGTATTCCGTTGGTTGTGAAGATATTGAGTTTAAAAGTTAGTTTAAGTACCGCTTCCAGTCATGAAGGAATGGGAATAAATACACGGAAACTTTTATGCTTTTACAGCGTCCCCATCCTTCTTCCTCCACTTTCCCTCTGCCATTCTTTCTTTCTGTCCGACCGACATTAGAAAAAGGGAAATATATAAGAAACCAATATGAATATATAAGAGTACAAGTGTTGTCTACAAACACACACATAGAAAAACACTAACAATTTGTGAGTGAACTTTAAGGTTGAGAAAGTACATGGTTAGAATAGAAAAAGCAATTGCACTTTTACTAGCAACTTTGCCTAAAAAGATTTACTTCTCAACTGCATTTTCGCTCCAGCTTCAGAGCCCTGATGCGATGCTGCTGCTAAAAAGCATGAGAGAAAAGATCGCAGGTAAAGTTTGGTTAGGCATGCAGAAACCTTGTAATGGGCTTGCATCATGGCTTGGCATGCTAAAAGTCAAACTGCTCCAGACCAAACCAAACCAGCTATATAGGAGCAGAGAACCGACTCAAAGTGAGTTTAATATTTGTTTATAAAAGATTGCTATTTTTCAACTAGGTAATAAATTGAGCACAAAAAAATTCTCTGCTTCCCATCTCCCTTTCTCTAAAACCTTTTTTTTTGCCTTCCATTTTCAAGGCTTTTTGCAAGTTAGATCGCTTCGCTTTGGCTTCTGTTGACGGGCATGCACATACACATTCATACTTCCTACGCGTTTAGTGTAAATCGGCCTCGCCTCCATTGTACTTTGCTGTATGAAAAGCTGAGACAAAAAAAAATCTTGTTTATTAACTGGCGTGATTTACAACTGCACTTTCGATATTTACTGTTTTACTCAGTTTGCTTCGCAAAAATATTGTTTATGCAAAAATAATTTTGCTAGTATATTACATATACTTGCTCGTTGTGTGACATCACGGATAACAATAACAAAGAAAGAGCGAACTTTATTTAGGACAGAGGAAGTAAAGTTGAGAGTGGCAGAAATAGGATTAACTCGTCTCGCTTTAAAAATAATAATAAAAAGCAGTAAAAAGGGCCACTTATAAAATATTTACGAGCTATTTATAAAGCTATAGTCTATAGGACAGATTCAGTTCATTTTCCATGTCGTAATAATAACCTTTTTATAGCCGTTGCAGGCAGCACAATTTAATAGAAAGGTGGTTATATCGTTGCCCTTTCTAAAATGCTTTTTGTACACATTACTAACTAAATCGAAAGAGAATAACCTTTTGCGAGTTGATGACCTTATAAGAATTAATTTTGTTATCTGTAAATGTCAGCCAGTTGTATGTGAAAGAAATATCCAAAAAGGGTAAGCAAATAAGCAGGAATGAGTAATCACAAAAATGTTCAGAAATATTCTACAAGGAGAAAGTTAGATAGTAAGCAGATGCAACAGTCTACACGTACTGATCTACGATGATTCATCATTTTATATACTGTACTCGTAGAGCTAAGCAAATGCAAACGCTTCAGGAATAAAAAATGCAAGAAATCCCATGATTCGTTTCTAGAAGCACACGCCCAAAACGTCATGCTTGTGTATAAGTACTTCACGCCACCTAATCATAATAATTGGATATTAATCAAGACGTATTACCACCAACTTTGAATTATGTAATGTAATTACAAGTTTTTATAAGACACTTTACAAATTAGGCACGTAAAGAATTCTGAAAATGACAGATTATTCAGCATGCTGCAACTCTAAACTGTAAACAACTGTATTACTTTACACTACATCGTATAGTACACCTGCGTACAAGTACTTCTAACTTATATAGGCATCAAATTCATCAAAAATCCAAATAATTATTGAGTTAACAAACTAAATGAGCATAAAACATGCTATCCATCTTGCCTTGCCAAAAGTGTAAGTGGTAAGTTATTCACTCAGTCTCGATTCAGAAAAGTCATCTAAAGTAGCAACTAGCTGTTGATTACATTAATGGTTGACTTGTGCCACTTGCAGCGTGTATGAAAAGAATTTTACACAGTGCACATGTAAAATCCACAATCTACCCAAGTATAATTTCGTATTTCAAACCACATCACGAAATTCATAAGGAAAGCAAAAACTCATAAAAAACTTTTTAGAACATTGTCAGAAACGCGACGCGAGTTTGTATAGGACCATAAGACCAACAACTATAAAGTATAAACTCGCCAAACAAAAAACTTTTGGCGTCCGTCCTTTTTCCCTCCTCCACATGACAAACTTTCATTTTAGCACATTATATTTTCACAATGGACGAAGAATGAAGAGGGATCCTGAAGCTGAATGAGGTATACTGAGAGTATAGGCTGTCGTAATGAGTGCGTTAAAACTATATACGTGCTGAAAGCGGCGAGGAAAACCTCTTGTTAATTTTTATTATGTGTGTGAGTAGTGAGTGCTGTAAGGTTTCTTCCTCCAGAAGGAAACTAAAGTATATAAAATATCACTTATAACTTTGTTATGGAGGACCAGGGGCAGATTAGTAATATCATAATGCAAATGCAAAGCAACTAAAACCAACTGACAAAGTCACGAAGTTATGAATAACCCATGAAAAACTGTCTATAATCAACTCTCCTTGTCCCTAAACACACACACACATTTCACGATCATGCTCAAACCATGAAAAAGTTTTCCTATGGTCCATTAAAACTAAACGTAAAAACGTGTACAAAAAGCCAAACCGTCCGAAATACGCTTTACACGCGTTTGTTATATTGTGGAGAAAATATAGAAGTTTTTAAGTGTTGCAATATATTGTTCCCCGAAACTGAAGAAAAATGAGTGATTTGTTAATTTGTTCGGAAGTTAGTTTAATGCTCGTCATAACGCCATGATGCCAAGCACAAACAAGCTCCAGTTACACAATTTGAGTCCGGATGAGTATGAAGTAGGATGTAGGAAGTTGGTGTTTTATATGCTTTTTAAGAGTTTTCCTCACATTACCTCCGAACCGAATTTAGGTATCCTTTTCATAGGAATCGAAAGGCTGTTAAATAAAGTATGCACACTCACGCGTGCTGTGCTACTTTTCAATCTGGATGATTTGCTTTGAGATGAAACATGGAACAGTGAAGTAAAGACTGATTGTGAGAACGAGAAGATTAGCCTTTGCAATTCAAGAATTGCTTATCGGGAACCCGACAAGAAGTATTGCTATGTCGACTGGCGAGCTCTTGTCAAGTACTCGACGTCTCGACAAAGCATAGTAGCTGAATGTTAATTTAGCAAGTAATGTTTTTACTAAGTTTGTCTGTCCGTCCGACTGAGTGTCCGTCCGCACTATCCTGGCGACAGACTTTTTGCCACCAAAGTTTTTGCACAGTACTCAATACGACCTCGTTCTGGCAGACATTTGACAGCATGCCTTTGGGCACGCTACTGGCCACATGTTTTGACCAAGTCCAAAGAAATTTTGCCCATATTTATTACACTATATTGTCTATCTTCCTATAGTCTCTATTGATTTTCAGCCATATTTTTCCTTCCGTTCAAAAGTTATTGTCGGAAAAATTTAGTCCTCAATTTTGCGAATTACTCAACATGCTTTGAGTGATTCGCACATACTCGGTTGAACGAGAACGCTGGCGATTAATAACATGAACATTAGCCATGCGAGTCATAGAGGGATCATTTCAAATTACCAATGTGGGAAATCAAATAACAGATTAAGAAACGCAGATGATGAGGGTCGCTGTTGCCCTGTACCTTTTACACTATATTATCTGATTCCCTATTAATTTTTAACCATATTGATTATTCTGTTCGAAACAGATTTACCAGATACCGTGTATCCGGAAAAAACCTTGTGAGGAAAATAAATACGAAAGTTAATCTTATTTCCATAACTACTAGTATTTTTTATTGAAAATGGTTTGCATTTTTTTTAAATTGTCAACAATTCTTTCCGTCTCATTCTATTCGCCATTAAAATTATAGTGTTCGTGGAAACATTGTTCACTTCGAAATTTCTGCAAGGTCTCAAACCCGAGCTCTGCTCAACAGTAGCAAACGAGCTTTAGGCAATACATTAAGTTTTTGGTTTGAAAGTTCAAAACGGCAGTATAGCATGAAGGTTTATGCGTTGCGTACTCTACTCGGAGTTTAAATCCATTTTCAGCTACGTGTCTTATGATTTGCAAATCTTATATATACATTTACTCTTAAAATATCGTTCAATAAAGTCCAACGACGGTTTAGCATTGGTTTAGCACTATCGTTACTGTAAAATCGAGACTAGCGAGTAGCTTGACAAGAATGCTTGGAAAAGGTGTATGCTTGACAAGAGCATTGTCAAGACATTTTTGCAACCGTTGGAGAAGATGCTTCATCATTTTCTCTGGGAAAGCGAAGCTGGAGGAAGTTGAGCCTCAGATAATCAGAGACTTTCTCTATCCCCTGTTTACAAATTTATGCATCAGGCTTTGAAATCTCATTAATAAATAATATTTTCATAAAAATATTATGAGCTAACATATTCCTTCCGATGATCATATATCATATATATAGTCTAGGCGTGATATGTACACTTTTCGAAACATTTACAAAGGCAAAATATATAGTAGATCTGACTGACTACCTTCCTTGTCATGTTGTTATATATATTACTTTACGAGGGGATTATCAGAAAGGTTGCATCAATTTCATTTGTCTCTCATTATGCAACGACTTGACATATTTCATTAATTTTTTCTATATAATCTCCCCTGACTCTTACGCACAATTTCCACCTGCTTTCAAGTCCCCAAATGCCTGTAGAAAAAAATGCTGGGTCTCGGTGTCCAAGCAACGCTATTACACTTTTTTCACCTGTTTTTCTGAATTATACGTCCTCCCACGCATGCAATTTTTCA
>JAANSM010000086.1:0-52221 GCA_036850725.1 Orchesella villosa | reverse complement strand
GCTTCCTAATCAGTTCCTTTTAATTATAAAGTCATAAATAAGTTCCTTTGTTTTGTGTTTCAACTTATGATGAGTGAAAAGAAATATAGCACGGGACGGCTCTAACTTAATTGCTTTGTCAGTACCAATGTGTTTTGACATAAATGATTACACCATCATTGCAATTTGATCTCAATTACCATGAAAAGTAATTATGCTGGTTTCTGTGTCTTAAACAATTTTTAATTTACCTGGATGTATACCTTGGCTTATGTGCCGAACTTCATAATTTAATGTCATGATTTAAATATCCATATCCTCGTATGAGCGTTATATGCATTATTTTTATATTTATAAACTTGACAATAACAGGGCTTAGTATGCGCTTGTGAAAATTGATGTAGATTCGCCAGGCCACACGACGGGCAATTCCTACGTTATGCAATTTATCTAGAATATTTTGCTATGATTTCATACACGATACGTGAAAATTATTACTTCGTACATCCGAACGCCATTTACAATATGGTTGTGCCCTTAATAAATATCGAATTTAGAAGTTTGGTTGTTGTGGAATATAATGAGTAGGTCCACAACGTTCACTCGTTTCCATTTGTCCAAATGAGATTTATTATTCGTTATATGTAACGGCTGCGGCTGTCATGAATAATTAAAGATTGGATAAAGGCTTAAGGTGTCATGAATTCATAGAACATGTATACATAAATTACGAATTTTATAAATTACATAAATTACGGGGTTTTGGAGCAAAATATACAAAACATATATTCAGAATATATATTATGAATTATGAAGGAATATTCAGAGCATTTTTACTAATGCGTTCGTAAATTGCGTGCCCGTTTTTTTTCTTTTCCATGGCCGGGTTTACTTGCAATACTTGTCTTCATTTTCCGTTTTGTGTTTTGCCAGAATGCAGCTACGTTCTGCAAGCTTGTGATTGGGAATTTGCCAGTTTGTGATTGTGATTTGCCGTTATGGTTCTGAGCACAAATTATGTACCAAAGTGGCAATTGCCAGGATGGTTTCTGCCACCAAGACATGGCACGAGGCAATTACCCAATAAACTGTTGTCGAATTTCAAGTAGCCTTAAGTATTGTTAAGTAAGTTAAGTAGGAATGCATTGAGTTTTAAAAATCGCTTACGATTTTCTGGAACGCAATTATTTGCACTTATAAATAGGAAAGCCGAAACTATTGTTCAGCCCAAGACCCTAGAGCCCAGGCTTACGCTAACTGTTATATTAGCAACGCGGGGTGCGTAAGGGGGAACGTGAGTAGGCTTTCGCAAATGTAACGTAGCATGGTAGCCAGGGCTCTCGGGTCTCGGGCTGGACAATACCTAAAAACTCTGCACTGTAATATACATATATCTATCTCATAAATAGTCACAATACGTTAAGTCACTGCCACTATATACATATTGTAATTGTACAACCCATATTTTATGTATATATCGCGCTCAGTGTCCTTTATCGTCATACATTAATATAGCTTATATGTAGTGTGTATTTGACTTGTGTAGTGAAAAATGTGCATAATGTATTGTATATACCAGATATTGTGGAAGGATAGATCTGTACTTTTTTTCCTTTGTCATTTGTATCTTATTCATGCAAATTATCAATTTAGAGAGTTTAAGTAACCCGATAGTCGAAAGTCGATGCATATGAGTTCATTTCAGCCGACGACAAGTTGCAAGCAAGTCTTAAAAGGTTGAAGGTACAGCAATAATTATTTTTCATATTTTTAGATCAAATGCTAAATTGTATTGTAAATTGTAAAGTACTTGTTTGTATACGCTTTATCATTCATTTAGTGTCTTTAAAATTAAATTATTTAGGGAATTTGTACAACGGGTGCTTGTGCTAGTATAACGTTATACTTACTCGTGGTACGTCGTAGTAATATGAGACATGAAAAGTTCGTGTAATCTAACGTCCCGTCCCTCACGCATAATAATGTCGCTTTGTTCACGATTTCAATATCATGATGGTTTGCTACAGCTATTTCACCAGGATGGAAGTCCATACGCATTCTTCATTCTTCAGAGAAGTATAATAGACTTCCGAATCTCAAACAACGGGACCAAATGGCCATAGAAAGTCTCTTTACACATTACACTGAATGAGCATAGAAAATCCTTGTTCATGTTTCTTTCAGAGTGTTCTTAGTGCCTGAATATCACGTACAATGTTCAGAAACACACTATGCTGGTCTGTAGATACATTCCCGATAATTTAAAATTATGTCATTGGTCAATTAGAGCAATGATTAACAGAATGAATTGAGTAATTGCTTCTCCCTCTAGACACCCTTTAAAGCTATTGTATGCGAGTGTGGGAATAAAACTTTCACTGAAAATCTTGTCGGTCGTCGGTACTCTGATATGTGCAAGTATCTTGCATTTTGCATTACTACAATGAAATGGATAGTTATAGTTGTTTTTATTCATTCCTCATGTCTCCCTTGATTGAGGGAAATGAAGTGAGACAATTTTTTAGTCTAATTTAAGGGCATTCCTCCAAATTGAAAGTGCAGATGTACAGACTATTGTTAGATAATCATGCAAAGTAGTATTTGTCTAGTATGTATGGTGTTAAAGATTTTAATACATTTTATAAAGTAATGTAATGAGTTAAACCATTAACTATGCAAATAGTCTATCCTGGACTTCCTCCAAAACTATTATGGTTCAATGTACTCAAAAATGACTTGAAAGTACTAGCATATTTGACTAAGATTCTCATATTTTTGAACCTTTGTTTGTCCCCGTTTTACATATCTCATTCATCCTCTTGATAAATATTTTCTTCAATGCATCTTTTGTCTACAGTGTCTACATCATATTGGAAACAAAATCTAGCCGATGAGTCTAAATGGAAAACGTTGTTAATTGCCGATTATTGGCTGACAAGCTTCAAAGTTTGGTTGGAAATGGAGACCATCCGAAAAAGATGACATGCTTCATGCGGTACTTTCGCTTATAATTTCATGGCACTCGTAAACTTGAGATTAAGTCGCGACTTTCTTTGCATTGCTTCTCCGTCATAGTCATGTCATATGTCATAGTCCCAACATTAAGAAAAAATATTTATAAACTAAACAAGATTTATGTACATGCATTCCTCCTGGCTTGCTAATTTGGTTTAGGTCAAACTATCAACTATGAACAAGTAGGAAAATTCAATATGCTGATTGGTATCTTGTATCTTCTCTTCTCATTACAAATATTGAAAACTACTAGGAAATATGATAATGATGGCATAAATACCCTTGATATTTTTTCTAGCATATTAACATACACCTACCAGTACTTTTGAAGTGTAGAGAGTGAAGACTACACAGTTTCATGTTTATGTTTTAAATTAAACCAAACAAACAGCATAGCATTTACTGTCATCAGGAAGAGCCACAACCACAATTTGATTTTTGGACGAAAGAGTATGCCATTTGTTGATGTCGGTTTCAAAGTGAAAATTACTATTACACTATTACTTAACCAAAATAGCATCTAATGCGATGTAACATCTAAAAGCATTCATTTTAAATTTGTTGATTCATTTAAGTGAAGGAGAAAGTGCTTTCTTCCATTTATGCATGTAAGTCTACAAGCTAACACTTAGCGGTAAATGATTCGCGTAGCTCGCTGTATTTAATTTAAAAAACTTTCAACTTTTTACACTAATGAAAATGATACTTTAATATGTACAGAAAAGTAAAAAAAAAAGAGTATGCGGAGTGTGGATATATTGTAGTTACCAAACTGGACTAAACTGAAGTTGTTGTCGGCTTACATAATATTTCTCAAGTTTCTTATTCTTATAACGCAACCCAATTTCTCCATTTTTGACAAACAGTAATTAGAACGAATTAAAAAAGTACTGTAATACTTAATTGTAGTTAGCGAATTTCATGGAATGTAAATAAATTAATATCAACTTAGATGTGATACGCGTCAGCATACGTAGAGCTAGTTCTAAAAACGAAGGAAAAGACAATACACCACATGTTGATCTGATACACAATTTGATCTGACTCAAAAGCTGGAACACAACGAACTGAAGTAAGAACATTCAGAGATATGATTTGCAGCATTAAAAATCTCAAATCGATGACTTGAGGTGAAACCAAAAGTTTTAAAACGAAAAAATTATACTTTATGAAGCTGCTTGTAAAAAAATATGTAGACCATTTTAAGATTCATTTCATAATTCAACTTTCCATCGATTTTGAATGAATCAACGTGTAAAATGTTTAGAAAGACCCTACATTGCAATGATTTTCGAGTTATGGCACTTTAATTGCGGTCTCCTTACTTAGTTTTTGTTTTTGCAAACTTCGGCATGCATTGTGTTTACGGGAATCTTAATCTTCATACTCATGCATTATACTCCATCAATATTTATAGCAATCTCTGCATTATATACTTTCTTTGTATTCATGCAGTATCAGGCACATGTCTTCCTACCTATCTCTGTTCATGACGATATGAAGTTCTCAAGAGCTGTTTTGCCATGCCATACCATAACCAACAGTCCCAATCGCAAGCAAAAATTTTCATACCATGATTCTCTTGTCTGTTTATGTGCATATAGTTTTAAGAACTAGTGATTGTCATACAGTAATGCTTGCTCACAAAAAATAGTGGATAAGAACAGTACTGTAAAAATCTCCCCTAACGTCACCAGCCAGATAAGTGGAAAGATGATTAGTTCAAGTTTCAAGTACAGAGAGCATAGACACGTTAAGTTATAATACTGATGAAAATGCAAATGCGAAGTTCAGCAGCTGTTTGTACACACAAAGAAAGAAGTCATATGACTATGATGTTCTTCGCTTATGCCTAAGGCCTATAAAAGTTAGTGTATCCCTATATATTGTAGCCTTGTGAATGTAAACATACTACGTAGACAAAATGAAATATGAAGTGGTATATGATGTTACGAATAGGCCGTGTGAGCAATACTCTGTATTACTCATTCGATATTATGCGAATAACGTGATGTGCACACGTCCTATAATATAATGCATTGTGCACAGTGCATTTAACTTTATGTAGGTTAAAGTTAACAAAAGAAATAATTGACTGCGTGAACATTGAAAGACTCAGTTTATTTGACTCAAATAGAAATTGCAAGTGGCAAGTGTGAAGGTAAGACTTCCCTACTGACTAACTCTCAGTAAATAAAAAGGTTAAAATTGTTATTTAAATTCTTGGTTAGCTTGTTGTTTTATTATAATAATTTATTGGTGTTTCGGAGTCTTCTGTGTGGTTTTGAATTTGAATCATTGATAGGTAAACTGCATTTCCTATCTCATTCAATAGGTGAAGCACGAGTTTGTGCTTTGTGCCACAAGTCACAAGTGTCAACCTTCAGTAATCAAATCAAGAAACACGGATTGTTTAAGACAAGACAAAAAGGTTTATCCTCGCAGTTGCGGATTTATATTTTTTGTGAATTTTTGGCTTGAATCTGCATATCATAGGAAAATTTATTCTGCTGAGAAGCATTATGACTTGGTTCTCAGAAGATTAACTTCGTGAATGAAAAGGCATATTAATTTATCATTTCTTGGTAGTCCTCGGTGCGGCGGATCCTTACTCAGATTCGTTTACGTTTGAGGTGATAAAGGTGTGCGCAAAGCCTTAATTAATGTTACATTTATGAATCAAAAGTTTTCAAACACACAGCGCAGTTCGTGTCATGATTTACTGACTTTAGAAGATTTGAAATTTGTTATCATAAAGTTTATAACACTATTTGTACTGAAGGCACTGAAGCCGCATGAATAATACAGATAGCATCTTACCTATTTCAAGACTAGCAACAATATATTAGTTTAGTTTTAGTAGTATTTTGATTATGTGGTGCAACATGCACTCACTTATGCAACAACAAAAATGCAACATGTTGTATGTAAACGTTTTGCATTATAACTTTTATTACTGATTGCACCATATATTGTATATAAATTCAACATTTTCTTGATAAAAACTGTGACTTTACTTTTAACCTATTTTCACTTCATGCTTGCTTGATTTCGTGAATCAGAAATGCGTGCATTTTTACATTGTTCATCATAAACACTGCACACATCAGTTCCTTCCTTAGTCACCACCAAACATCAGCATCTAATTGTCTTTTTATGATTTGTATAACTTGGTCTTGTATATATCTCTACTATATTATCCTTCATGTATGCATTTGATTGACTAAAGATTTTAACTTGAAGTAAATAACTGCTGAGTCTCCAATTAGAAATAGCATAGGTAGGATTTTACGCACATGCATATACATCTGTATATTTAGTGTGAGTTGCAAATTGTCGATATTTTTCATTTGCAAAAACACTGAGCTCAGAGCATGAATGAAAATTACTTCATGAAGAATGAAGAAGGTGACTCAGCGAAAAGAAAACAGAAACATAGAAATATAAGTTTATCATGTTGTGAGTGCCATTGTTGGACAATGGCAATTAAGATTATTAAGAATCGTTTATATTGATTCTTCTCGTGTTTTGGTGGAGATACATTTATACAGATACGGACAAGATTAACCATCTTTATTTCCATCATATAATATTAGTGAGCGGGCGCATTCATGCAGAAAATGAAGCGGAGGTAAGCAAAAGCTAGCTTCTCCGTTGGGATTAGCAAGCGATTAGCTTGTGTGTGAAATGTGAGGATAGTCAATAGTACTAAATCTGCAAACCAATTTATTTTTAAAAGCCAAATGCACACATAATATTCACTTCCGTAGATTTTGTTTGTGTCATAAATGTTTAGATGCGGTAGTGCCAGGATGGATGTAGAGTTTTTTTTAGATTCGCGATTCATTATAATTTTATGACACCAGTTCAATATAAAAAATAACCGTAAAACATTATATTGTAATGATAATTTTAGGATTGAATTTAAAGTATTTGTACTATATCAAATGCTATAGTCTATATGTTTTACATACAAGAAATATAAGTTGACAATGATGTCAATTTTGGCTTGCGACATGCTGTTTTTTCGTGCGTGTGGTTCAGCCAGCTAACCAGAACAACTGCGCGTTCCAAACTTTATCATAATCATATCTCTTAAGTACTTTGTATCTTATCGTTTTAATGGTAGACAAAATTGTCCTGGTACATGGTGGTTGCGAATTTTCTCAACAACAATACCAGAATAATTAGCTGAAATATGACTTAAACTTCAGTTTAGCAGAATATTTAATATTATTCAGCATATATTATATCAATATCAATTCCTTCCACGGAAGTGTGGTGTATTGCGTAATGTTATCTACATGTTTATATGTATTGTGGTTTTGGCTTTTTGGCGAGCTTGAACACATTTGTGCCGTTGTTCATTTGTTGTCCATAAGTCAATACGGAATCTGGAATCTCGATCTGTACGGGATATTGGGGATATACGAGTACGTCAAAAGCTATATTGTCAGCTCAACGGATAATCACATAATATTTATTGTGTGACGAATAACTGTAAATTCTGCAGCAATGTGCATCTAACGTAATGCTGTATCTTGCATGGATGAGAGCAGACATGAAATGGAATGTTAAACGTGAACAAGTCGTGCGTGACTAAAAAATTATTTGAATTTGCATCTACAAATTTCAAGTTGAAAAGAAATTTTACTATAATATATATCGGAAATGTGCATCATAGAATTATTCTGATTTTATAGTCAATAGTTTTGATAGTCTGTATAAAATGGTTCTCTCAAAAGCGAGGTATAGAAAACATTCACTTGAGACTGGAAATAATCAAATATCCATATATATCCCCTCACATAACTACCAGTCACTTGTTGGCTAAAAAGCCCTTAGCTAAAATAGCAGTTGAAAAAAAAACTATCATGTGCGCTGATTCTATGAATATTGATTTTTCAGGAGTCTTTGGAACTTCCGCAATCAACAGGCTTGTATTCATAGCACTAGCCCAAAAAACAGCCAAAACATGGAAGGTAGTCTTAGTCCAGATTTGCACCATGACTGTGAAACGGATGTAAGCAATTTAAGCAACAAAAAAGCAATAGGAAATTCAATTATGTGTATCAAAAAGCATTTATAAGTTCATTAGTGTTATGTATACGTTCTTCATCTTCTCTTTTCAGATGAAATTTGAGCAGCGAGGAGTTTGCCAAAAATTTTCTGTAAATGGAAAAAGAAGGAAAGAAACTATTTTGATACCTGGACACCTTTCCATAACCGAAAATGTATATAATAAAAAATGAACTAGAGTTTACTTTGGCACTTTATGAGATGATGACTTTTCAAGTTTGGTAACGTAATTAAACTGTATGCGTTTAAATATTCTCTTTAGAAATATGGAGAATACATAGAGTGGAAGCCAGACGAATCCAAACTTAAAAATGGCAATACAGAAGCGAGCTCAACAAGTCAAAACTTTGGATCCAAGTATGGAGCTTCTGGTGGAATTCAATTTCATGCGAGCAAAGGCGATGGTAAAAACAAATAATTGTTTTCCAACGAAAACTTATAATTATTTAAGAAACTCATTATTCTTAAGAACTTTAACTAAGTGAACTTTTTATTTCACAGGGCGAGTTGAAATTAAACCAGAAACTTCATCTAAAGAATTTTTAAGACCTATTAAAATAGAACTACCTGAAATTCGTTCCTTCATCGTCCCACCGAAAGCCGTTCCTCGAGAGATTATTTTCATTTTGTCGGATGGAACCACACTAAACCCATTTATTTTTGAAAGGGGATCTCCAGAAAATCTAGTCATTGCATTAGAAAGATCGTTGCGAATCACAAAGTAATTCAATTTCTATTACTTAAATATGTTTTTAGACTCATTTAAGTTGTTCTACAGCTCCATTTTATGCATGTATTACAGATCGAGAAGCAACAGCAATGGCTTATACATGGTTGGCCTTCGCAAAGAATCGGCTCCAACAATGCCCCCATCAGGTGTGCTACCACAAGGTGTTGCAGAAATTTTGGGTGTACTTCCACCCGAGCATGCCCACAATGTCGGTCAAATTTGGGGTTTTATGAAAGAAATGAAAAATGATCCTTACGCCACAGCATGCACGACTTTGGCAAAGTTTGGTCACATGGCATGTAAGACTTATAGCCTGATGTTTGTGTCTGATGCCGAGGCGTTCCTTCTTCTTTCGCTGATTGTTAATTTGCCTTTCGTTTTTGATTTGTAGTGAATGGCGAGCTGCCAATTAATGTGTTTCCTGGAGGGAGTAGTCATCAAATGGCAGATTCCGTTTTGAGGAATGGAAAGCTAGAAGAGAGTTTAAACTCAGATGCCAATGAGTTGGAGGCTGACTACACTACCAATGAAGAAGGCTATGAAGTAATATTCAAACCTGAGAAAATGGGAGTGGAGCTCCCACCTCTGACCAAAACGTTTAGGGGTCAACCACTTAGTCAAGAACAATGGCTTAACTATTTGGACAGAGACGGGCGAATCTCAAACATGAATGAAATTCGAAAAATAGTTTTCTACGGAGGAGTTGAACCAATGATTAGAAAGCATGTGTGGCCTATCCTGTTGGGTGTTTACGATAGCAAATCAACATATGAGGAAAGACAGTACCAGTTTTCAGAGAAGACTTGCTACTACAATCGCATGAAGATGCAGTGGGCTACCGTTTCAGAGGACCAAGAAGAGCGGTTTAGCCCTTTCAGAGATTTTAAATCTTTAATTGGTTAGTTTTCAAGGGCAATTTTCTACATTTTAGGGATGTTTAGGATAGTCCAGCATCCCATGATTTCAGTTTTATAATAACATTTTTCATGACTTTATTTTTTAGAGAAGGACGTATCAAGAACTGACAGAACATTGGACTATTTCAAAGGGGAAAATAGCAGAGGCACTGACATCTTAAGAAATATTTTGATGACTTACATGATGTATAACTTTAACTTAGGATATGTGCAAGGAATGAGCGATATCCTTGCTCCTATTTTGATGGAGACCCAAGATGAAATTTTGGCGTTTTGGGTGTTTGTCAAATTTATGGATTTAATTGTAAGATTTTCTAAAGATTTAGTTTTATATATTCCTTTATTGTGCATTAGTACTAAATTCATATAATTTTTTTCTATAGGAAACAAATTTTGAAATGAGCCAAGAAGGGATGCAGAGACAGCTTAAAGACAGTTATACACTTCTTCAGCTTGTCGATCCCAAATTCAGTGCATACCTTGAAGCGTGTGATGCGTCTAATATGTATTTTGCATTCAGATGGCTTCTCATTTGGTTTAAGGTACATTATTTACAGAGGTTTTAAGGCATTAAACAAGAGTTGGTTTTACATACAAACATATATATAACAATAACAACATTTTTTTCTATTCCAGCGTGAGTTTACATTCCAAGATACGCTTATACTATGGGAAGCTTTATGGACTGGACTTCCTGGTCCCAATTTTCACCTCTTCATTGGACTATCCATTTTAGAACAACATAGTACCACAATAATGGAAAATAAATTTGGACTCAGCGAAATACTTAGAGTAAGAAATTCAATTTTGATCATTTAAGCTGAAACGACTAGTGTTAATTTGAATATGGTAAATAATCAATCTAATTTTTGTCTTCCAGCATGTGAATGACCTGGCAATGAGAATAGACTTGGAGTTAACCTTAACTCGAGCCGAAGCAATGTACCTCCAAGTCTCACCCCCTGAAGTCACAGATAAACTTCCTAACAAACTTAGGGTTATATTAGGTTTACCAGAAAAGGAAGAACCATTAAATGAGACTATGGAAATTGTCGAAGATACTGACGGAGCTGCTTCCTCTTCCCAGTCGACCCCTCTCCATACTTCGAATGCAGAAGCTGGCCCATCATCATCTTCAGGAGCTGGTGATGGTGTAGAAGTGAGTGGAGTACAGCGAAGTAGTGGCTCTGATAGCTCTTTGGAGAGACAGTATGAAATGGGTGTGAATCAGTTCATGTAAAAGATTTGACTTTTCAAAAGGATTTTACTAGCCAGTCAAGAGTTCTAAAGAAATTATCCTATACTATAACTCGAATGTGATATTAATTGATTTTGTTCAAGTGAATGTGGATATAAGTGTCGATGGCCACATAATGATACTGCTGTAAAGTACGAAAAACATGTATATGTCCATTTTCTGTTTAAAAAGTTTAGATTTAAGTAGATACGCTGTTCCATATGAGTGTTATAGTAGTCTCTCCCAAATGAACCTTTGAGTTAATCTAATACTTATGACTTTTATAATTTTTTGATGGATTCTTGTAATATTCAAACCTTTCTATTTCAACTTTCAACTAAATAGTCTATACCTATTGATATATATATACCTTGCATTTATTAGACGAGTTTGTTTATACCGTAGAAAACAATTTGTAATTAATTTCGTAGACATGATTATAGTGCTCCGTAATTTAGTTTTACGTGTCTATAGCTTTTTTCTTTCTGCTACTTTGTGTCGTGCTTAAAATCGCAAATACCATTATTGATGTACTGAATTGTGTGAGTTTGTATTTGTATATGATGAATACAAATCCAGTTCAAAGAGAACGAACTTACACCTACGCAGAAAAATGTATTTTTTTCCAAATAATTGCCTGTGTGTGAGTGCCGCACGGTGTGGAAGAGAGAAAGCCTACTGCTATTCATACTGAAAGAGTAAAAAAATAAATATAAATGTATTTTTGTCTAGGTTTGTTGTAACCTAAACCTCCTATGTTGAAAGGAGCATGCACAATAATTGCTATTATGAAAATAAAACCACCAATTTCTATTCCTCCCGTAACTGCTCCTTTTCATCTATCTTTTCTTCATCATACAATAGAATAAAGAACTGGTTAGTTAAGTAGTTCTTATCCGTTAAAGAACGAAAGGTCTACTAATAATGTCGTGCGCAACCTTTTTTTGATAACGCAAAAGCTATTAGGCAAATTCAATTTTTTAATGGATGCCCATGTGCTTAATTAGATTGCTGGAAAGGTAAGTACAGCAACAGCACACCTAAGACCTATATACAGACCTCACTACAGCCTTAGCCTTTTCTACGTGAGCATTTAGCTTAAACCACTATCACAATCATATTGATTTTTTCAACGGTGAGTAATTAATAGGTGCATATCTTCATTTCTACTATATGGGAGTTTATTGCGTCTTTTGATTACAAATTCGACCAATTTCTTTCTATAACCTGAATTGGCCTACTGTGCTCTAGCAAGTAAATATTATTCCAGGTGGACATATTGTTTACCTAACTAACACTTAAGTATCATCAATATATATTTTCACTTCATGTTCATCATCATCATAAAAGGAAAGTAGGCTGATTGTTTATATGCACTTCAAGCTTCATATATATGTACAGGGCGTTGTCAATTATTTTTGTGTCAAACTGTATGAAGCCTCTTGAAAATGAGCTCCCATGAGTACCTTTCACCCATGAGCATATAACAGCATACATGAAAAACAACAGCATTATCCATTTTTTATAAAACTTTTCCCAAAGGGAAAAGATATGGGTGATGTGATGGGATGAGCATTTGATATGATGGGATATTCAGAAGGATCCCATTATATTTGTGAATATCGTTTTCCTGCATGCAATCCAAACAACTTTTACCTAAATATAGTTTGCTCACACTTACATTCAACAAAAAAAGAAGCCTTTTCTCAGCATGGACTTAAAATATGCGTTGATGCTTGTTATGTACACATTACACACATATAAATATGTGTTATGCCCTATGAATGATAATTGAAGTTGGCTGTTAAAGTTTCTTCCATCAAAAAAGTGACATGGTGAAAATGGTTCCTTCGTCCTCCAAATTGTATGTCGTTACATGGAAATTGTATAGAAAGGAGAAAAAGAGAAAGAGAGAGAGAGAGACGCCTTTTTAGATTGTTCATGAAAACGGAGAGCTCTTGAGTTAAACTATTCTAGTTTTTGAATAGCGTTTTCCGAGATACTGTCTTAAAACTTGTTCTTCTTAAGAAACAACATTTCATTGCAATTTGATAAAAAATATTTTGCAGTAAAATATTTTCAATCACATGTGCTAACACCAACATTTTTCATCGCTGAAACGAGAATTTTTCTCTCATTTTTTGCATGTGCTAGTGAAGTCAAGATATTTTGCATCTAAATATTCAAATCAGCCGTTGTGACATCAATAATAAAATATAGAACAAACACAAACATTCTCAAGGTAAGCAATCAACTCAAATGTACAAACAAAAGCTAAACTTGTACCTTACCTTATGTAATATCAAATATATACTCATAAGCATAGCCCTGCATATGCTGAATTCAATAGTAACGTGATAGCAGCATGTTATTCCTGTCTGCAGCCTAAGTCTCAAATTGCGACTCGATTTCATCATTTCATGTCATTCAATTATTGAATCTTCTATAATTGATATTATAATGATAATGCTTGCATTTTCTCAACTACTTAGTTAAGAATTTCCCCCAGTAAAATTACATAGCACAATCACACACAATATATGTGGACATTTCAAGGTTTTAATATAATTTTTTATTAACTTCATAAAAATTCATTATAATTTAATTTCATCACAGGCTGCGGCTGGAATTGGCAGACTTGAGAATATCCATTTATGAATAATTGATTCATCAATGTGCATGAAAATAACTTTCACAACAAGTACTTTCTTTGACTCGTCCATTTTATGCATCATAAATAATAATACAGTAATTAGGTACAATTTATAGGATAGTATGAATATGATAAGGATGGGTTCTTCGCTTGTCAAGTCAAATGTTGTTCATTTTTTAATTGAATTCGAATATTTTTGAATTTCACCTTTAGTCATGTAGTGAAACACTTTTACGTCTATATTGTGATTTTATGAAGTAGAACTTAATTTATAAGGCTGTAGATTTCTTCATTTCCGGTTTGTTAACTCTGAATCATATAATACGAGTCGTCACTTTAGAAAGTGCGGTTTGGGTTGAGTAGGATTATGATTGATGACTCATCAATTTACTTTTACTCGTCAATGATGAGTAAATTCGCAAATACTTAAAGTATTAGTGAATTGTAACAAATGTGGCATAACATGCAGATTATGCTAAATCAAACCATTTGATGAAGGTGCATTAGCTATAATTGACAAGCACATCATTTTTCCATTCAATATATTAACTGCTACAACTTCTTACATATTCGTAATAATAAGGTATCGGTTGTATTGAGGTTTGATTGTTATTGCAGGACGCCTATTATTGTCCCATCCTTTGATATTTCCATTTAAATTGAATGTTAAATGTATCTTATGTGTTGTCTAAAATGTTAGGGGAATAAGAAACCTTCAACTTTGCATTTTGGACTTTATACTTTTGAAGTATAATTATAGCTCACTCGTCACTGCCTTGAAGGAAGGAGAAGTAGAGTATGTTTAAGTATTATGCTTACCTGCCCTACTTTCCGATTCAGTCGTTCCGTCTGTTTGCTTTATGATATCTCTCACTTAAATTATTAAATGAGCTTCAAATCGAAAACAAAAGCTGGTGTTAGTAAATTCCAACAGCCAAGAAGCCTATCCAAAATGCATAAAGCACGACATTCTTCAGCTCAAACTCAAGGTGTATATACAGATATTTGTACATATAATCGTTATATATCTTTTCTTATATAAGTTTTCCTACTTTTCTATATAAACTCATGAAATTAATCTACCGTAGTGTATAACCCACAACCGAAGCCAAAGCTTTAATCAAGCTCCTATGAAATTATTACCGTTGGATTGTCTTTCGCAATACGTCCATTATTCGTCCATAAATATAATACAAATAGATAATATGCATACTAAATTTTGGAATGTAAATATAATGCAGGAGAGGTTTACGTTTACATTCGCCTTCTAAAATCAGTTTCAATTCTATTGTCTATACACAAAATATAGCACATACACCTAGATATACCGTGGAATGGCAAGCCCAAATCGAAATATTTAATATCATTTTAAGCTGCTACATGATAGGTTTCAAGCACGCTGCTGGCTACTCCTTTTCCCAATAATAATTTTCCCCTCAAATGATGATAGACACATATTTATAATACGTCCTTTTTCGGCATTCCTTCTTCCTCCGATTGATTTAGAAGGACTGCCTCTTTAAACAAAATATGAGGGCTGAGGATGGCTCATTTTTAATTAGTTGTCCTTTGCTCGCTCCCAACAAAGGGAGAGAAGGAGATTTATACTCGATTGGAAAGTAAACGCACCATTTGTCATTTGTAGTTCTCGCTTATAACATTCAAATCAGGCACTGTTGAGTTGAATATAGACTGTTAGTTACATATTATATTACGTGCATTTCTCTTTGATATTTGGTGTTGGTCTAGAAAACTGGAATATCGACTTTCTCAGAAAAATCATTACATACACAAACACAACATATGAATATCTAGCCCAATCTTCCTCTCTCTCTTTCTCTCTGTTTCCCTCGTTTACATAAACCAATCAATAATTTGTTTTCTATTCCAAGTAAAAGTAAGTTATTGGAGAAAATCGGCCAAACTACTATGGCATATAGAGAAATGCCATTGGGATTTTCCTCCAGGGCAATTAATTCAAGGCAAAATGACTTGACTTCACTTTGACTTGAATTTTTAATATCATATAGATTCTTGCTCAACCTTTCTCCTTTTCCACCTTTCACTTCCAGTTTTCTATTAGCATTGACATACTTTCCTTGGTTCACCGGTGAGACGGTGCATTTTCTCGTTCTATCAAAATCAAGTACAAATATTGTGTATCCAATTCAATATAGATAAAATAAGGAAAATAAAAATGGAAACTTTTTTTGCGTCATTCACTTCCAAGTTCAGTTCTGAGCTAAACGTATTCAAGTAAAGTTTGGTTCATAAGAGAAAGCAATTTCCCATAAAATTTGATTGATTGAGAAGGTAGCCGAGGTGTCAGCCAAAAATAGAAAAATCTCACTTTTCCCTTATTTTGACTCTCGACATTCTCCCCTTTCACCTTTTCTTTTGGATAAAAATACCCATTCACTCAAAGCCCAAGTGTTTTCCTTCTCAAGTTTTCTTGGACAAAAAAAATACTCTATCTTAGAAGAGAGCTTAGAAGAAGGCTGCCAGAAAGCCAGCATCTGCAGTGGCATTGTATCTTGTTTCGTATCTTGCCTTGCTAGCCATATGCATTAGATAATGAATTGTTTCCTTGCAAAGGCTCTTCTGGATAACTCTTTTGCACTATATACGATATAGTGTCTTTTGTGTATGCACTTATTTAGGAGCGTCTGCTGGAGAGCATCATCCGCACGCAATATTTACATTATATTCTCCATTACAAACGTCATCTGGAAAAACATGAGAGCATGAGATCACACCGTCACATGGTTGTGGCTGTGTTATGTGCATGTGTATATCCATGAGAAAGTCGAGTATTCAGTGTTAACATTATATCCTCTTTGGGAGCTATTAAAAGGTTACTTTTGGGCTCTGGACTGAATTAATTCGTGTTGCAGAAAGTGCTAAAGTTGGTGTACATAAACACACGTTGCAAAAGCACTCAAAATGACATTGACTACCGAAAGCTATAAATCTGCAATGTCTTTTCTTCCTTCAACGACGTAGTTGATATATAGTTGGCAAGCAAAAGCAGAGAGTTTCAGAAATAATTGTGATGTTAATGTCCAGTATTTAAGTTGACAGCGAAGAAAAAATGATTGCATGTGGGTAGCAATAAGGGAAAGTGGCACTTTAAAAACTGTTGAGAAAAAAAAAGACAAAAGTAAAAATTACATTTTAGTAAATAAGAATAGAAGTGTGTTACAAGTTTAGTACAAAAAAGAAATGGGGAGGTACACGAGACTCCTAGGTCGGCCCAGACCTTGTGAGTTTCGAAAAGCGAAAAAGGTGATTACAATTGATGTGGATTGGCATGCTTTGGCAATAGCAGGAACACCTGAAGGGATGGAGGTGGATCCATCGTCAGTCAAAATCCTTCAGACTCTTACTCTCTCCAATAGTGACGTGAATGGGGTAGCCCTCGGGAAGAACTTTGTCCTGGCCACTGGTTCAAGGTAAACTGAGAGAAAATTAGAATGTGTTCATGTAATAATAGTAGCTAGCCTTTGTTGAGTTCCTGAGAAGAGGGGATGACCAAACCCACAATTATCTTATTTTGGACACAATATGGCATGATCTATTCAGGAATTGAATACCTCTTAGGCATACCAATTCAATCACTTAAGTTAGCAGTGAACTAACTATTTGTCCTGTAAACATAATAATAATATGTCATGTCCTCTTGTACTCTTCTACCTTCTACGATTATGATTATCAGTAATGGCGAGTGGGGCAATGGGAAGAGCCAAAAATGCCCGATAATATGTTTACCTTTTCTCATATTCTCATGTCATTTGCCATTGTCATAATTTTTTTGTGTTATTTGTTTCTTCCATCACTCAATCTATAGTGACAAGAGGATTGAAGTTTGTCGATGGGAATCAGGTAATGGATTTGCACCAACAGAATATTCACCATTGCGGGATCATAAGTACACGGTAAGTAAATGCACATTGGTAGTAGCTTTTTACAGGCCAAAAGCCAAAAAGCCAAAAGTGTTTTTCTCCATTTGCTAATCACCAGTTTATATCTGAAGGTTTCTTGCGTGGACTTTTCCCCTTATGGAACCATACTTGCTAGCGCTTCAGTTGATGGCAACACAATTTTATGGGATACCACTGTAAGAGCCAATTCTTTTAGCAGAGAAGCATTATATTATGTTGGGTTTGAATAGCAAAATTAATAGAAAATGATTTTTTTGCTAATTTGTTAGACTGGTGAAAAATTTACGAGTTTCGTCCAACCAGGAAACTCATCCGTGAGGGTGTGCCAATTTTCATGTAGGTCTACCTTACTCCTCACTGCTGGAGACTGTGGGGGCGTTCATCTATGGGATGTGACTACTCGAACATTAATTAGGTTCGTATGATTACCTTAATGGGGTAGTATTACCAGTGCCAATTAGGTAGTGACATATGCCATAAAATTCATGATGTGTTGATTTGATAATTGGTTGCTTGTTCCTTTTATTCAGAACATTTTCTGGTCACGAAGAAGCTGTCTACGCAGCTAGTTTCGCCCCCGACGAGTCATACCTAGTTAGCGGTTGCAGTGCAGGACTCTTGTACCTTTGGGATGGCTCTGAAAAGGGTGTTAACAAACCAATAGCATCCTTTGAAAATGCTCATGATTTGGGAATCACTTGTCTTAATTTTGCTCCATCTTTAGTTACAAGTAAGTTTTCATATGATGCCTATATGTGCATTTTATTTTTGCATTGAAATATTTAATCGGATAAAGTTTTATGCGCACTGAAATGAAGAAAAGCTTTCTAATCGATCGCCACTCATCGTCAGCTACATTGAATAGTATACAGACAGAAGCCTAAGGAAAGTACTGGACTGGAGTTAATATAATATGCACATTCAAGTTTTACTTGAAAGAGGTGTAGGTGAAAGGCAGCCATTAACTAATCTATGTATGCCACGACAGAAAGTTGGGCTCTGTATGTGTAAGGCTATAGTCAAGCTTGATAGAGACACACGTTGCACATCAGTCATCAGTAAACATATTGATTTTCTTTCATCAATATTCAACATTCATAAAACTGACTAAAATGGAAAATATCCTTATAATCCAGCTTTGCTTCGTGTTCGCATACTAATCGGGTATAAAGAAAGCGGAATACAACATGTGTGTAAATGTATCATGCATATCATTCTTGAAAGAGCAACTGACAATACTTCGTACGACATATAATGATAGTATGTCTGATATGCAACAAGAAAAAGGAAATTATCGTATTGATCGGTTTTTGTTTTGTAGGTGATGGAGGAATGGGAAAATTATGCCTTATGGTAACCGGTGGCCATGATCATTTTGTAAAATTGTGGAATGTAACTCTCGGTCTTCAGCCTAGTATTCAACTTTTAAAAGTTCTTCAAGGTCATTCAGAATCTGTGATGTGCGTTCGAATTAGTGGGATTGGCGGTCTTATTGCGTCCACTTCCGGTGATAAAACTGTGAGACTTTGGGATGTAAGCAGGAAGCATTTTTATTGATGAAAAAAACGTTTCTAAAGATGTTCTGAATGAAAATGTAGATTTATAAGTGAAACTGTGTGCTATATATGTTGTTTACAGCTAAATGGCCAATGCCTCAAAGTCTTGGAAGGGCATGATAGGTTCGTAACATCGTGCGGCTTTTCTCCAGATGGAAAACTTCTTGCTTCAGGTAGGTGGATAGAAATGCCTAGCATTCTTTATAAAGGCTTTCAGTCTGAGTGTCAACTGTCAAGATAACAAAGGATTATAAGCAGTATTTGCTATGTGACTTTTGCTAGGGTCCAATGACAAAAAGGTTATCATTTGGGATCTAACCGGTTCCATTGAGCTTAGCGATGATTTGGTCGCACCTACAAACGAATTCAGTTTGTCTGCTGGAGATGTTTGGCCCCAATACGAAAAGTTATGCAGATCTCGCATGCTTCAAGGTAAAACGTTAAAAATATGGAGCCATTTCACATTGTATACATGCAATAAACTCAAGTTATCCTTCGTTTTCTTGCTTGTTATAGAGGAAAACGGAGTGGCCCTTAAGACAACGTTCCAAGTGCCGAAAGTGGACTTTAACTCATGCACCTTGATTGGAACATCTTACGTCGTTGCTGCAGCCAGGTCGGGTCTATTTTATTGAAACCCCCTAATACATTTTGTAGTTTTCAGATATTTCGCATGGGATTTATACATCTTTAACACTCTTTTAAATTTTAATGTCAAAGTAATTTTCGATTTATTTCTCTGACTAGATTTAATAATTGTAGCATTAGTGTAAATTGCAAGTTGAATCAACTGCATGAATGATGAATGTCGTGACTTGTCGGAATGTTTAGTTGGCTCGTGTCCTAATAACCTAACAAAATGTTGTTGTTAACGCGGATGCTTTAACTTAATGGATCTAATTAGTTTATACTAATCTATGGCTATGGCTCGAACTTCTGCTGATGATAACTTTCTGTAGTAAACTTCCATTCTCTTATGAAGGAGTTTTTACGCAGTAATCTGGGTAACGTTATGCTTTTCGGGTGCATGTCCTTCTCGCTTGAATTTGGTCTTTTTGCTTTTCTCTTGATTGATTTCCAATGCTACAGCAGTTCCAAATGTGTCTATGCCTGGAATCTGGATACCGAGGAGGAAGTGGATATCACAAGCATTTGCTCACATAAATATGCTGTCAACTCTGTGGCCTATTGCCCCAACAGGAATATCATTGCCTCTGCTTCGACTGATGGAACCATTAACCTCTTCAATTTACAAGTGAGACAAACAACAAAGGCAAAACGAATGAATTGTTATAAAAACTTAATGAGCATAATATTTTAAACTTTTTATGGCTAATCCGCATTTGTAACAGGAAAAAGTGGGTGGAATTTATCATCCCAGTGGGGGAGCTTTGAGGGTATGTAAATTTTCTGTGGACGGAACATACATGATAGCTGCAGGAGACGATGAGAAAGCTTCTTTATGGAATATGGATACTCGAGCGCTGATCAAGTATGAAAGCAATTTACAATTTGTTTTAAAGTTTGTCTTTATATATAGTAAATGTAAAAAAAATTTAATTTAATTCCATAGACAATTTGACGAACACGAATCTGCCATTTACGCTGCCGCTTTCTCCCCCGATGGACAATATTGTGTAACTGGATGTGTAAACGGTCATATTAAACTTTGGGACTGCATTGACAGCAGCACCGTTAACTCCCTTACCACCCATGAAGCCCACGAACTAGGCGTTGCCTGTTGTGACTTTTCTCCTAAAGGTTTGCAAAAACTACTTAGGCAATTATCGCTCATCTATACCTTTGTTAAACGAATTAAAAGACGTTTCCCAATTTTCTTATAAGGATTGGGTGGAGCACATGGACAACACAGATTTTTACTCGCAACCGGTGGAAATGATTCACTTGTCAAGTTGTGGCATGTCATTGTGGGACCAGAAACGGGTGCCCAATTCATCCTAATTCAAGCTTTCACTGACCATGGCACTGCAAATGTTATGTGTGTCACATTTGCCCCGTCCGGAAAACTGTTGGCGTCTGCAGCAGGAGATAAAACCATTCGTTTGTGGGATATTGTAAGTATCTACACGTCATTCACTCCGTATTTGACTTTGACATGCTAATTTAGACTTCAATTTTGGACGGGTATTTTAATTAAACAGAGTCTGGGGACTTGCGTGCAAGTAGTCGAAGAACATGACCGATATGTGACGGGAGTTGCGTTTGCCGTTGGAGGCGCTTTCTTAGCTTCTTGTAAGATTTTATAAAATAGTAGAATACTTAAACAATTATAGTATGTACGTTGCCAATAATTCTAATTTTAATTAAATCCACCATATGAATTTTTTGTTAGGCTCAAGTGATCATACAGTGAAAATATGGCAGCTACAAGGTTCCCTAGCTCACGATACTGCTGCGGTGGAGACAATAGCGGTGGAACATATGCTATCTAAGTGGACAATTGAAGATGTTGTTAACTGGCTGGCCGAAATCGGGTTCGGAGATTTAGGTCATGTTTTCGAATCGAAGGAAGTTAGTGGAGAAAAATTTGCCAACTTAAGTGAAACTGTTTTAAGCGATGAACTCGGCATAGGTGAGCAAAAGAATATACAACCTTTGCAAACTTTACATCAATTTTCAGGGTAATAAAATGGTAACATTATAATGTTTGAATTTGACTTTAACTTTAGATGACGAAGGAGTCCGTAAACAGTTGTTAACCGAATTTCAATGGATGAAATCCCTAGGAATGAACTCTGGACGACCTAGAACTGGCAATGTGGTAACGATAACCGCCCCTGTGGAGTTCTTCTGCCCGATAACGCATGATATAATGGTTGAGCCTGTTACTACTTGTGGTACGTTTACTAATTAGTTTATAATGATTCCAATTATTGTTTCCATTCTAAATTTATGAGGAGCAATTACATTATTTATCTTCTCCTTTTTCCAGACGGCCACACCTACGAAAGAGCTGCCATAACGGAGTGGTTCCTAACTGGCAAAACAACAAGTCCGCTAACCAACATAGAACTAGAAAGTATGACGCTCACACCCAATTTTGAACTTCAAAATCGAATATCGGAGTTTCTTGCTCAACGTCTTAGCTCATAAATGGAAGAAATAGAGCAATAATATATATACACATTCGCAATGAAATACGCAATTCTGTATAATTCGCCACGTAGAATCGAATCGAAATCGAAAGCAGCTTTCTTTGCAATATGCCTTTGCCTTCTTGGAATAAATAATCCCAGGCCTTTGAGTTAAGGACGACGAAAATAAATAGGAGTTTCAGTTTTGCCTTTGCTGATAACCACAACCACCTCTGAACCACCTTTTCCTAAGTCAGTATTATTATGATTTACAATTTTAGTTGACGTCACATCGTACCGCTTCAAGCCAGTATAATTACTCACTAAGCTAATAATTATAATTATCATCATGATCTAGTTATGTTATAAAACTCTGTGCTAATACAGTATATATCTCTTTCTGTGATTGGAAGTTGCCTAACAAAACACTGAAGATGTTGATATGATAAGATGATATCTGAATTATGTGTTAAGTGTACAAGTGAAAATGAAGAGGTTTAAAGTACAATATATTGACAAGTCCAAACATTTATATTCAAGATTCCGACGAATGAAAACCAAAATTGTTCGAGCACTTAAATGTTCAAGCAGCATACATTAATGCATATGAATATAACTTTAATTCAAATATGTCAATGTCAAAGTGCATTCAACAATGCCATACACTTAATTTAGAAGTAATGAATGACAATGCAACAATCAGCAATACAATTGTGAGTTGACTATTTCGCTCGCGTCTTTATATAGCCGTAAGAATATTTAAAGTGTACTGTACTAATGTACCAACTCATCATGATTCTTAAAATCAAATACAAACACTAGTTATAGTTGATAGTTAAGTTGATTCTGACAATGATAAAATCATGCATAGTGTTAGTGAACAATGCCTACATAATGTACCAATCAAAACATTGCCTTTTATCACAATCACCATTCCAAAGAATAAAATATATTGATGTTGATGCTGAATGATTTGCAGTAAAACCTGATTTAAGTTGCACAGCGAACTTCATACGATGACATGACATAACCCATAATAATCATAATTTCATAATACTGTCGTTGTTTCCAAAGTTCTAACGATGAAGCTCCATAGGCTTAACATTTATTTGTATATTATAACTGTCCTCCTGACTAGAGTTACATACGAAGCTTTACATGATTAGCTGGCGTTGGCATACCCTGAGGTTGAACTTGGTCAACGTGGTGGCAAAATGGCATATTATTCATCTAATTGAACGATAATATCATGATTAAATTGCTTATGTGGCAGAACTGCAAGCAGATCCTTCCGTATCAAAGTAATTGATTTCACTTGAAATTGAAACTATATTCTAAATCACTACCAATTTCTCATCAACTAGTATTACCACTACTACTTTTGGTGCCACGAGACGACTCCTTTCCTGAAGGGTCCGAACGCAAAGCCTCGATCTCATTTATGGGGCTAATTGACTGCCTAAGTTCATACAACTGGTAAATTTGTTGCCCATCAAAATGTTCTAGCTGAGATTCCTCAATACTAATGCCTATGTTGCCCGTTGCTGTTTTGGGACCCCTGAGACCTAGTTGTTGGGCGAGCATTCCACAGTAATTCTGTACAAGAAAGAGTCAAGATTGAAGGTTAACTTGAACTGTGAACTTAACTTAAAGTAGCATTAGTAACATGACAAGCACACAGTAAAATTAACTCACAGCCCACTCCATCATAAATGGGGCGACGTGCTCTTTTCCAACCCCCTTGTGTCTTCGAAACTCGTCCTTAACATATTGATCTCCAAGTTCCCTAACTTCGGATGGTAAGGCCCGATGTAGACGTAAAATGGTTTTGTACAATACCCTCACGTTTTGCTGGTGGATCTGCATCACTGATCACTAAATCCTTCAAAAGTTGCAGGTCACAGGTAGGAGAAATCTGCAAGTTATACAAAAAAATTATGATTCTCTCGACATGTGACTTGTGACATAATTTTGATAACACATGAAACATGATTACGTACGAAATTAATCAAAAGTAAGGATGAAGGAACTTTAAATGTTAAAGGATCATTTCTTAAAGGTATCTAACCTTACCCTTTCAATGCTCTTATTGAAGACGGCACAATACTCATAAGGTACAACACATTCGGAATCTGCTGAGTAGATAACGCAGACCCTTAACCATTGCTTGAATACTTGACACCGACCCTTTAAGTGTGAAGTTATTGTCTGCAATCTGCAATACTTCCAACTTAAATATTCACTTTATCCATAAACAATAAAACTGAATGTATAATAATATAATGTATTATCCCGCTGTTGTTTCTTTATGCCCATGGCTGATGGCCCACCTGCGTAGTTTTTATGTACATTCCATAAAAAGCAGATAGATATGGGCAATGGAAAACATTAACTGGATTCTGGAACAAAGAAACAAAGGCGTCTCGTGAATTGAGTATTCCCTCAGCACTTGACTTGAATAATAGTAATTAAAGCAGTATCGGATGTCGCATTCTGCATTCTTTAGTAATTCGTCATTCATTAGTTGCATTACGAAATGTTTCCCAAACAGTACGGATGGCATACGGACACCCACGAAATACGATGGCGCTCTGACGAATGTAATGACGGATCGGATATGAATACGAATATGGAATATGGTTGATGTGAGACTCAATTAAATGACATTTACTGCATTTTAAGTTGTACCTTCACTTCACGCGTAATAAGCACAACTGATAACTACAATGCTAATTGTTTATGAAAAGAAGGTTAAAGAAGAAAGTTTTATAATTTTTTGACGCGACCTTCCTTCATCCTTGAGCACACGTTCTCTGAATGTTTAATCAATTTAGGAAGTTATTCATAGGTTATTTTGTTCGTTACTGTTTACGTGCCTTGATAATTGTCAGTTTAATTGTCAATTTAGCAATTACGTCTCATCGTCAGTCTCCGTCATTAACTAACAACTAAAGGATTATAAAACTTAATTGTTACTTTACAATTAGTAGTTCTTACATTTCATCAAATATTCTTGTGCGAATATCTAAGTGAAAGGTAGGAGAGACAGTTCGTAAGACATACAACATACAATGGAAGATCGCCGATCGGTCGGACGTTATCTGATTACAATGTTTCATTGTTCTTTTCTTATTTCTAGGTACTTCCTACTTCCGCTATAGTTCGGCTGGTTGGTATCTCATCATCAGCATCCACGAAGACCAAGTGTTAAGGTTTAAGGATTTCTCTCAACGCCCACCAACTCGGTATCCAGCCAAGTGCAAAGTCACAAGTTCTGAACTGGTGCCAGTGCCAGGTATATTGCAGGTATTGCTACGTCGTGATTGCATTAATTGAATATTGTATCAGTCAGTCCATGTTCAAATCATTTTAATGTTAGATGAGTCATCATTTATATTCATCGCCACATTTTAGCATAAATATTTAACGATTTGGTTTTTTTCGGAACAGTGACTGACGGAATTGTTCGACATGATGATAGCTTCTGTATCATCTTCCCCCATGCCAATCCCACTCGCCAACATGGTCGGAGAAATGGCCCACTTACTATTGAATCAACAGTCTCCACGATTTCAAACTCCGCAGCAGTGTACAAATCCTCAGTATTTCTATGTACCATTGGATTCGCCAACCCCAGGAACCTTTTACCTCGTGAATCCAATGGAGTCTCATGCACCACCAGTTATCCCAACTAACTTTTCACCAAATGGACGTTTCTATTTCGCTAGCTCTGCTTCATCTCCACCCCCAACGTTCCAGGGTGGCAATTCATCCATGTATGCAGGTCCGGGGATTGCAGTAACCATTTTCTCATCTGGATCTTCAACGGAAACGCTGGGTCACTCATATGCATGGTCAGGTTGGGCAACATCATTTCCAGCAATGGATTACAGTGGTCAGTTAGGCCAGTACTACGAAAGCTACCAAAGTCAGCGTCATCATGTCGACAACAACGCAGATCGTTACAGCGTTATCTATTCTGGAAGTTGCTCCCAGTCTTCTTTCACTCCTAGTGAGCCTGGATCGATGAATTTTGGTTTCGTATCAAGTGCAGAACTTCAAAGGGCACAGTTCAACCCTGACATCAACGGTTTCTGCGTTACCACCGCTTCCTTCAACAGTTTGGGGAGAGAAGATGAGTCTGTTACAGGAAATGAAGTTTTTGGCACTATTCAACCACCTCACCTGCGAAGATCTCAGTCATGTGTTCAACCCGTGAAGCCACATTGCAAATTCTGCAAGCGTAATGGGGAAACGAGGCAGTTTTATGAAACGCACATTTTGGGAAACAAAAATCAAATTCAGTGTCCAATCCTCCGGAAATATGTGTGTCCTGTGTGTCACGCCACTGGGGAGAAAGCTCACACTTTGAGATATTGTCCTGCTAATCGAGACGCGTCTGGAAGGATGATGTGCACTGGACGATTTCCCAAGTCTGGAAGAACCTCAACAGGCATTCGTAATCGGTATGTCACAGTTTAAGTGACATGACAAGGTTTACGAATTTAGGGTAGTGCAACGTGTGTGGTAATGCTTAATGTTGGCTTGGGGTGGTGAAGGCATGAATTTGTAATTCGATTATTTCATTCATTTTAGATATAAGGTCAAAGGTGTAAGGTAAAATCATATTATCGTTATCAGTAATATCCGCATATTTTATTAAGCTGCACCTAAGAATACCTATGAAGTATTCTGTGGGCTACACTAATTAATTTAAGTAATTATAGTATTGATATGTTTAATGTTGTGGATTGTGGAGTAGAGTGAACCACTGAGTGCTACGTGCTCTCTCGTGTTCCTCCTCCTCATTTACGGAATAACCTTTATTCTACAAATGTTAAATTAAGATTTACTTCTGATAACATTCTTTCTAGATGTACATGGATTTCTGTTGGTGCATGAATCTCGATAACGTTTTTGGTAATAAAAATGAACTATTTTCCTTAATGTTGTATTCTAGTTTCTTTAATTATAATTTGATGCATATACTTTCTTACATAGGTCTAGACAGCTTTGTTGCTGACAAGTGACAAGCATGTCATATAACTTTGTACTTAAATATGTACATAAAACTGCATATTGCAGAGTGGAGCCGAGAGGGATGAGGATGCTTTTGTAAAGGATATTTTTATACACATATGTGCAAGGTGTCTTCTTTACCTACAGAGCATAGAGTGTATCTAAAGCTTACAAACACTTTTTCAGCTGATTCATAACACCATAACACAGCAGCTCGGTATGTGGATTGAGGTGTATTGACATTGACAGAACACTGGTTTCTGTCCGAATTTCTAAATTTTTAAAAGTTTAACTGGATTTAAACAATGAGCTTGACTGATGTATTTGCATCTAAAGATTTTGATCCTGAGAAATGTATGTGGAGGTTGAGGAACATGATTGATTAAAAACTTTTTGAAATAAGAATGCTATTTAAAGTTAATTGGTTGGTTTATCCTATAATTACAGATGTGAGTGACGTTGGATCTCAATGCGTGGGAGGCGTGGAGCTGATAAACCACAAATCTAAACTTCAGGCCTTGTCGGATGAGACGCATATTGCCCTCAAGAAAAATGTATTCCAGCACTATGAGCAGTTTATCGAAACCGCAAAGGATATCTCCTGTAAGGTTCAGAAACTGAAATTTCTATTAAATTATGGAACGATTTCAATACTCGTCATGAAATGATTCATTAATTTCTCATCAGATTTGGCAGGAGAGATGTACCAAATCTCTCAGATGCTTAGGGACCAGAAGACTTTGGTACAGAATATTTTGGACACCTCCATAATCGCCAAACGCCCAACTCCACAAGTGCCCATTACTCCGACGGAACCGGAAGCGAAGGTGAAATCTACCACTGTGGATGACAACAGGAAGAAGCTGCTAACTTTACTGGAAAAAGTTGAAGGGGCTGCTGTAAGTCAAAATAGTGATATTGAATAGAACTTTCTGGTTTTTGCGCTGATTCATAATTCGTGGTTGAATTAAAAATATGCGGTGAGCAAAGTTGTTTTAAGGTGTCATTTCGTTTTGATTTACAGGAAGTTATTGAGCATGATCATCGTGTTCTAATTCATGAAGGAGATTTACTGGAAATTGATCCAGATAGTTATTCAGCGGTGCAAAGAAAAAGGGGATATCTATTTAACGACGGGATTATGCTAGCACAATGGGTACCTAACCGGTATGTAGTAAGAAAAGAGCATAGTGGAGATTTGTGTTTATAAACTATTATATGACTTACTTTTATGAATTTTTGATGTTCAGACGAGGTCCTCAGCGTTATAAATTTGAAGCCTTTTACGAACTAGGTGCTATTGGTCTCGTGGTAAATATTCGAGACCCAGAATGTCCAAAATGTGTCTTCAAACTTCTTATATTTCCAAGTGTTCACTTGCTACAATGTCCAAATCAACAGGAAAAGGTACGAAGTATTAACAGAGTAACGAGATATTCTAAAGAAAAGGAAGATATAGATCGTCACAAAGTGTTGTTCTTCTTGGTTTTAATAGGATTCGTGGGTGAATAACATCGAAGGACAGCAGAAAATATTGAGAAATCCTATCAAATCAGTGAATAAAAGTATGTCTATTGAAAGTCCAGTAATGGAAATGAATCCAGGATTCCCTTCGATAGATTCAGATCGAGCGAAAAGTCCTGAAGATACATCTATGGTGTCCCTCCAGCATCCATTACCAGAGTGGGTTCTGGATATACCGGAGGATCTAGATGTTTGGATAGCCCAAAGAAATTTTATTGAAGCTGTAAATCATTATGAAACTTTCTTAGAGTTTGTAGAATCTCAACAAATGAGCCCTAGTTTAAAAGATATCAAGTAAGGCATATAGGAATGAAGTAGTAGAAGTAAAATCTATGCCTATAATATAAATAAACAGCTTAAATCATTTCTTTGTTTTAGATCAAAGGTGGAAGCTAGAATAAAGACGTTGATTGAAATTCTTGTGAGTGATTTGGAGATTATGACGCCTGCTAAAATCCTTCAAGGGGGACCACGCTCCATTAGAAAATCTGTGGACCTGCTAGTGAGATTAGGAAGAGAAAATCAGGCTTCCCAGCTATTTTTAGCACATCGATCGGTATACATAAAGCAACGGTGAGATGAAAGTTATTATGTATATTTTTGCAATTTAAGGGCAACCTAAAATAACGCAATAATATACAGATTGAAGCAGCTTAAAACTGAAGGAAGAAGCCAAATATATTTGGACCACATGGCAGTCATATTCTTCTCTAACATTCAAGAAACCATGAAAGAATACAAGAGATCATTTTCTTTTAAAACTTGTGGAGTTGCAAGTACGTGCTGAAACTAGCGTTTTGAAATGCAGCCATTTGAAAATAAATTGCAAATTATAATCCTGTTTTTTGCGTGCAGGTCTTGTGGTTTGGGTAAATTCAGAAGTGGTCAACTTTGCCAACTCCTATTGCCGACTGCTTTTCGGTCCACAAGCCCATCTTTCCTCGGTTTCTCAATCAGTTGCAAATTTGCGAGCTGAAAGTCAGCAGGTAAAGCGTTTAGTGGTTGTTGTAGTTTAGGACGCTTGAACCTTATGTAACAAACTTATTTTGCAATTTGCAATGTAACGTTTCTTTTATGCGTCATTAGCTTATCGAATTTGGAATGGATATAACATGCACTGTTGACTCTATCTTGTTACCTCATATCGAAAGGACTGTTACTGACGCTAAAGATAAGTTAATAGAAGCTGTGAAACATCGGTATCGCTCAACAGATGAGATTGGTGCCCCGATGAAATTTGCAGATAAATATTCGTTAACGAAGATGCTTGAAGAAATGTCTCAGCTTGGTATTGACAACATGCAAAACTATGTTGCAGGTAGGAAAATGATTCTCAAAAAATTGATATGGTAAAATTATGGTAAGATGTTACAAGCTAAATATTAAGGCCTTCATTCTAACTTAACATATATTTACTAGGTGAAGCTTCCTTATCGATTAGCAGCAGTACCGTCGCCTTTACCAAGACGTGGCTCCACTTTTGTGAAGACGTTATGCAACTCATTGCTCCAGAGTGGCAAATTCTGATCGAAACTGCGATATGTGAAGTAATCCTCACCGAGCTAAAACAGTTGGAGCGAACGAAAAAGAAATTTAATAATCCGAGGATCCTTGAAGTTATCGAGAGGGGAGCAAGTTTTCTTATGGGCTCGGTGTGCAGAGCAGGTGCTCAAGTCTATAGAAAAACAATGGGAGAAGATCTTGCCGAGTTGGAGGGGATTGCTGATGAATTTGCATATTTACGCGGTGGGACTGGACGTAGTCTTAGCCCAAATAAGAGAGCTCCTGTGCCCCTCCCGAGAACGTTGTCTGGTGGTAGTGGCAACGGCAGTGGTAGCAGTACCGGTAGTACCACGAGAAACAAATATTCATCGCCTGAATATGTATAGTCGAGTTATGCCACAACTATCTAGAGATAGGTGATGTGTAACCGCTTTCTTTTGGGATACATTTTAAATGCTTATTCAAGGACGTACAAAAATATGAAGTACGAGACGAGCTAAGCTAGCAGTTTTTTTTTGTAAAATTTATTTCCTCGTGAATTCGTTCATCTTCGCAAAATCATGTAAATATCTTCACAGGTATGTTGTATGCATAAAAAACGTATGCATTTTATTATTGGAAGAGTTTTGTTATCAATAAAAATCAGATTTATGGCAAAGGAAAAATGGTTAGCTTGTTCTTCAAGTTTATTTCCAAGCCTATTTTTAGTTACTGACACTCCCCTTCACTGAGCTACTTGTATTCCTTGTCACAATTCAATGCAGATGAATGTTACAATGATATGATATACCTTTGTCGTCTCTTAAGCCGCAACGGTGTGGCTGACGTAAAGGCAATGATGATAAATACTTACTCACTCTTGTACGGAATCAGCAAAAATGAAGGAAGTTGTGCATCTTGAATATTATATGGAAGAAGGTGGAGAGTTGATTCAAGGAATGATTTAATGACTTTGCCTTACCTTACGTGTGGCAGAGCTGACGTTTAGCACCTTAACTCAAGTGCTAAACGGGTAGGATGAAGGACAATCTCTTTTCTCTTTAGCATGGAAATGAGCTTAATTTGTGAGTCTAACTTGTTATGTCCGCACACCTGAAGCTTGAGTAAACTTACATCAGCGTGAGCGAGAGACCATTAAAAATTTAGCATAATATTTCATCTGTATACTGTATACATAACACATAAAATAAAGACTTCTTCGGCATGTCGCTGCATTCCTCGCTTTGCACAATCTTCCCATTTTCAATATTCAAAGGAGTGAATGAGTCTTCCAGTGGGAAGATACTGCATGTTTGTGAAATCCTATAGAGGAAATCTATATGAACTATATGAAGTAAGCATCCAAGATGAGCGCTTAATATCATTCTGCGTATTGAGTAACACAACTCATTGTTGGTCACTAACTTTCCAAAATAAATGCGTAGATATGATAAATATGATGCTCCTAATGCTACCCATGGCTCTAAGCAAAACAGGGGTTATTAGTCATTCATAATTAGCACGGTTTCACTATCATCCTCTCTTTGGATATTATGCCAAAAGTTGCGAGCAATTGTGAAGGTAATGAAGATCAAGCATTTTAAAATTACATGCATGCTTATGCTTTGTTATATTATCCATGAGTCTCTCTAGTTCTAGTTACTCTCCATCAGTGATCACATCACTTTCGCAATTTTTCTTTTTAGCCCATTTACGATTTAGCTTTGTGGACGAGACGAGTGTAACGTAATCTTTCTTCTTCTTAGTAGTCATTCTGTTTGTAATAAATTCATAAAAATACAAAAATTTGTTGCGAAATCTGGTCTGAGTCTGACGCACATGATTGGAGAGATACTAATTGATTGTTTCAGTAGAAGTGAAGAAGATCAGTGTCATAAGACTTTTGGAAGTGGTCACAGTAGCTTGATAGATTGAAACAGTTCTATTTTCAACGAGCAACCAACGCCCTTTTTCTTCTTCTTCTGATATAACGACGCAGCTTTTCCTCTTAATTTTTAACATGGCTCCAGCAGAAAGGAAAGTTTTTCTTTTGGGATTGTTCGTATTAGCTCAATTAGCACTTTCAGTCTCTTCCGCAGATTCTAAAAGTAGCAACGCCAACGCCACAACGTCATCAGCATCCTCGACAACACCCTCCCCGCACAATGGAACCTTGACGCTGGTCATTAAGAAAGGGAGCAGCAGCCCGCTCTCTACTGAAATCAAGTTGACCAAAGGGAGTGAAGAAGAGGATTGTGATGACGCTACCCCAGAACCTGAACCAGAAGGCGCTGCTGGAAAGAGTAATGATACCTCGTCCTCTTCCAATCGTCAAGGGAAGGAACTCACTCTGGGGAAAGATCATGATAAATATACCCTTGGAAATGCGACAGCCGAACCAGAGCCTGAAAGCACAGGGCATAATGGGACAGCAACGGGTGACTCTGGTAAAAAAAATGAACCCATTTTTATATTCCTTTAAATATCATTTGCCGTTTAGTTATGACTCATGAAATGTTCTTTTGAATAATATTTGTAGATAAATTAACCGGAAACAACTCTTCTACTGAAGCACCTGCAACTGGAACTGGCTCATCCAAATTCTCCAATGTTGTTGCCTTGAGTGTGGTTCTTGGAAGTGCTCTTGTCCTCCTCTAAAAATGGATTTTTATTTCTATTCTTTGATGGGATAGTTGTTCCTTCCTTTCTTCCGGTGACATGATATGGATTGGATATGGATTTCAAACGAACAAAAAAGTATATTTGTACAAAACTGTCATATTACAATATATTATGTAGGGAAAGTTGTATAAAAGCGTGTAAGAAATTTTCGTGTCCTTCTTCTTTCAATCTAGATACAACAGGAAAATATATATGTACATGTACATGAATAAAATAAAAGCATACGCGAATAAATTTGTCCTACATCTCTCTCTTTCTCTCTTGAGTGACATACGATGACATGTCATGTTAGTCGTCATCATGTGTCGTGTGTGTTATGGGAGCACACCTGTGTTTGCACAGAGTACAAAGTAGCTCTTTCTATTTTCATGTAATAAAAAAGCACTATTTTGCCAACATCAAGTCATAAAGGGCTTAGCATGATGCTCCATTGACCCAAAAAGATATTGTTTGTTATGGAATGGAGCAGTAGTTGTGCTGAGCTGGATATTTTTTTTGTGTTTAATTGTCGTGAGAAAAGCTTTGAGAGCGGATGTAAAACGATAGGTTAGGTACTTTGATACTTCATGTTTTCCTGCCCTCCATAAATGTTTGTTCTGGAAAACTCGAGTATAAAATAAAGTCGAGTTTGATGACATTTTTGTGGACTGAAAAGCCAAGGACGGTGGAAACATTAAGGGTGTGGTAATGGTAAAGTAAAACGAAAACTGCCCGGTTCGGTCTTTGGAAAGAGAAATAATATTGCAAAGAATTGTATGCACATGAGAAACTAATTGATCATAAGTTGTAAGTAGATGTATGGTTTTCACAATCCATCAATAAGTTTTCATAGGTAATCTAGAAAAGTCGGAAGGTGAAAACTGGAAGTTTAGCAGTAAAAATGAAAATGGCTAAACTTTAGGAAATGCTAAGACGCAGTTTTATGCATGCCAATGCCAGGTCAGGGTGGGTACAATGTCCGTTTCGGTTTCATAAAACTTACTTGAATGTGTCTACGATTGCCCCCTGTACATTATGTACATTTCCATAAACCTTTCTATTATTTGCAGGCTATACACATATAATACAATATGGGGAATGGAACACATCTGTACACGTTACAAAATATTTAGTTTTTTCGTATATTTGAGAATGGAAGCTAACTTAAACATTTTCTATTCCACACAAGATAATTGAAACTGGACACGTTTTCAGAATAACTGTTTCAACTTCATAGAATTCTTAGCTTGAAGTTCAATTACCTTCTTATTGAAGGCGTGTATTCCTTGAAAAATAGAAAGGTTCGTTTTGATTCGATTTAGTCAATCCTTTCTCTCAACTCTTTAAGATAGAAGGGAAGCTTAAGAAAAAGTTTTAACCGTTACTACTATTCTTATATAGTTTTTCCGGTGACACATCCGAAAATAGAAATCTGAAAATTACAGGGTCTGAGGCAAAGGAACAAGAAATTATTTCCGATACCTATATTATATTAAGTATAGGTGATCGGTAAATACATACATATATGTACGTATGTATATATGCACGTAAATGCCAATACGATTTGACATGATATGATACATTTTAAGGACAAGGGCAAAAGGGACTAAAAAGGCTGAAACCAGTTTGTAGAAATAAGTAATGTTAATAATCTCATGCCTTTACCCTTTAGACACAGATAAAAGGCCATTATATTTCTAGGATTAACATCAAACGAAAACGTAACGCATCAATGAGCCCAACGGAGGGAGTTTAGACATGGTTTAGACACACTGGATTGAGATTGAATACAATACAATGTACAATGACTCCTTTTTTCTGCTTGGCTACAAAGGTACAGGATTAATTTTAAGAATTGCCTCAGGCTTCAAAAAGTTTTGACAACGGAAGAAAACGGCTGAAAATGCAGGTGCATCAGTAAACGGCTCGTAACAATAAACTCAACCCTTTTTCCTTCAACCCGGCATGTAATGTCTTTCCTGTATATTCTTAAGATTATATCTAATATTCAAGCCAATGCCAAATTCGCAGAAATCACAGGTAAAGTGTATACTCATTTTACCAACAATTTCCCTCCCTATTCCTTTTGTGGATGGAATATTACATACAACATACCTGAAAAGAACACGAAAACTTTTGCAGGAAGAGTAAAAAAGTAATGGAGTAATTGTGTGTGTACACATTGTTGCCTTGTTGCAAAAAATATTTGTACGAAACAAATCATCCCCTCCTCTGTCTTCTGTCTCGTCATAGTCGTCATGTAAAATGAAGGAAGCACTTGATCAAAGTACCATCTCAACTTGACTCTGCATAATTGTGTCTTCAAACCGGTAGGTACTCAGCCACTGATACTTATGCTGGCTAAATTGAAGCACATTTACAAATATTATCCTTTTTACTACAGCTATTCCTTCATACATACGAAGGAACTCGCGAGAACAAAGTAATTTTTATATATATAATATAAATATAAATGAACTAGAGCTTCGGCACATATTTGATATTAGCATCGACATACTCAAAATGAACATTATATTTTATGGCTATAACATTATAGTCTCTTGGCGAATACTGAATACACTTTAATATGTATAAAAGTTTCCTAACCAATGCAACAATGTGAACAATTGATACATATATTATTAAAATGTTAATGCTAAAAGTACTGCACATGTACATTCATCCGTGTGTAAATGTACTTATAATACAAAGTACACAATGAACATTTTTCTTGACTTTTCTGTTTGTTGTAGAGCCTAGAGAGGCAGCATGTAAAAGCAAAGTAAGCTTGAATGTTGAAGCTTTTTCATCCTATGATTATAACGATATGATGCTAGCTACATTTTCTCATAGTATATACAAGCTAACCAGTCCTTTTCCCCTTTTAGTGTCCAACAAGCCGTCTCTTGAGAAGTGTGTATAAAAGCTCTGTGTACCACCACCGGTTAGAACCGTACTTGATTTTGATCTTGATAAATCCATTGCATTTTGCAACAGTTTTTTTTGTGACAAAGGATTTTCGTCCTCTCAGCGTCGTGAGGTGTGGATTATAAAAAAGCATTGACCTTTCGGAATTCCATTCTCTTTTGTGCACTCCTGGAAAACAAAGGAATATTTCCTTTTCATTTTTTTGGATAATCGTCGCTTTTGGTAAGTATATAATACAAAATGTAATTTATATAGAGCTTTTGTTAGGTTTCATAAAAATTTATCAGGGAATGAGCCGGAAGAATTTATTTATCTGGCAAGATTTTTTGGTGCATGTAAACGTCAACATGGGTTTTACAATAAATGGTTATAATTTAATAATAGTGAGATTACAAGTAGCTTCCACACTAATGTTTCTTACATTAACTAGCAATTGGGTCTTACAAAAATTTAAGAATCTAATCTATCCTATCGCATTTTTCTGTAACTGTTCAGCAAACGATTATCCCAATTTATGACAGTTTTACTGTCGCAAAACTATACACAGAATAGCGGAACTTTATTGTATTTTCTATATATATATTCTCAGCATAGCGCAACCCTAGTTTTTTTTTGTCAAATTCGTTTTGAAAAATAGTTTCTATCAAGCGAAGCGAAATGTGTGTAACAATAACAATTTAATACAGTTCTACTCATCTAGCAAATATACAGTAGCGGTTTTGCTTCGCTTTTCTTACCTCTTTTACAAGACCACACATCCGTAATCTAGTCAATTAGAAATTGAAAAAAAAGAGTATCATATTATTATTATGCATCTCAATCTCAACTTTATTCTTTCATTGGGTATAATTTGAAGGTGAAAACTTGCCTTTTAAAAGTAAGTAGCTTGATTCCGTCATCATTCATCATTACGATGGAGGTGACATGATCGAGAGAGAGAGAGAGAGAGGAATAAATAGATGCTTATTATCACAGCAAAAACAGGTTCATTGATTGATTGGAATCATGCAAGCTAAAGTGAAGAGTTGTACTTGTACTTCAAAAGTATGTAGCTCTACCTAAATATCTCTTTGTTCCTTCTTTTGGCTTGCCTTTTGCTGCGCCTTACATAAACCACTATAAAGATGTAGATAACTTCCTTTTTCCTACATCAAAATTTAAAAATGAGCTCATTACGAATTACGAATATTCAACACGGCTCTGTCTGCCCCTGTTGGAAATTTTCCAAAAGAGAAAACCCGATTGCGATTATTCAATTATGCATTGAGTGATAATAGTTACACGTTGCAATAAGCTTCAAAGGAAGTGTTATAATAGACCTGAGGCTGTATATCATAAAGATGATGTAATGCTGAAACAATTATTTTACATTTTGTCAAGTTGATTGCTGTGATGACGCCAATTCCGGTTAGAGTTAGGATGCAAGTGCATAGTCAAATAGATGGTGATTGGTGATGAAACAGAATACACAATTGACAATCATTTATAACCTATGGGGCAAGATTGACAGGTGGAAATTATGATCGAAGGATGTTACACATACAAAGTGGCAAACGACTATTAAATTTTTACCGCATGCGACATGTGGACGTTTAGGAAGGCCGGAAATTGACGAATATATTCAGTTAAAAAACGGATACAAAAATGGCTTTGTATAAAGTGGTCAACATATCATTAAGTATATACGCATCGTATATTTGTTAAGATATTTTCGAGAAGTCTCGATTTTCCTTTCTTTTTCATGGCATCCCTCCGCTCGCGTATAAAATGCTATATTATACTGCACTTTGCACTAATTATTATTTATTCCCTCAACCGTGCCCATTGTGTCCTAGTCAAAAGGGAATTATGAATTTTCCAAAAATTAATATTGCAACACAGATTGTCTGGCATAACGAAAATTTTAATTCGTACATAGATTTCGAAACGGATGAAATTTGTGTGAAAAAAGTGAGTTATTATCACATCGTAGCTAATATTGGATAAAAATGATTTTTCTCGAAGCACATTTTCGTAAGATGAGTTCATTAGCTTGGTAAAATGGGAGAGAATGAGGTGCAAAGTGCACGCTTTTATATACATTTTTAAAAGAGTCTCTTTTGTGAGTCCGATTGACTCTCATTCTCATTTATAATAATAGGATGGAAAATGCATGCATGCCCATACGATTTAGAAAGTGAAGATGCCACCATATCACCAGCCGACCAGACCATATACCAGCATCATTCTCATTATTAGCCGAAAAGAAAATGAATTTTGCAAGCCTTCTCTTTTGTTCACTTTTGTGTATATTATTGTTTCGAAAAGCTTTAAAAAGGCTACGTTTTTTATTCAGAATAAAATAGGTACAATTATTGCACTCATTCATATACTTAAAACACAATATTTTATTCTGAGAGTTTCAAAAGAAAAAAATAGAGATGCGCTTTTGCTTTGCTTAAACATGTGCAGCTTCTCAACTTCTCAACCTACAACAATGCTTTTCTCGTATTCTTTACCATTTACAGCATTGCAAAGATTTTTTTGTTTCTTCGTTTGCTGCAATCCACAATCCACCTTCGTTTTAAATTGTAATAATGATAATTGTGGTGCTTAAGAGAGAATGCTTACTACCTACCTGCTCGGCTTCTGTTATAGGAGCGCGAGTGAGCATTTAAGGAGATATAAAATATAAATGTGAATGGGGATCAAAATGTGAGCATTTTATTTCAATGGTGGCGAGTTGGTTAGGCGCATGCCCTAATAATCACCGTATCATCAACTGAAAGGTACCTAAAGGTTATGTATTTATTGTATTCGTGTAACAATGCACTCAACAATTTGGTAAAAACGAAAACGTATACACAGATCACCACGTTAAAGTATAGTTTGCCCTCTCCTTATTTTCTCGTATTTTAATGAGTTTTCTGCAACAGCATTCAGCATTCACTTGAGATTCATAATCAGTTGCATTGATGACTCTATTGCAGTGCATTACATTAATTTTTTGGCCATTGGAGTCTTCCAATCTGTGCTAAAGATCTATAATTAAAATGTAAAAAGGGATTCGTAATTCGCAACTTGTTTACAATTTTTTGTCTACTCTACCGTCACTAAAATCACGAAGGTGAGGTGGTGAGGTGACTTGTGACTTGATTAACAGTTGTGTTATTTTCCCCCAGAAAATATCGTATGCGTAACATTTTTGTGATGACGATGAATCTTGATCATTGATGGTTATATTATCACGTGGGCAGTTGCTGCGTTCTGCGATGCTCACATAAAAATGATGATGAAGATTATGATTACATAGGAAAAAAATAATCTATTCTATTACGTTCTAAGTTCTAAGCAATTAAGTCATCAGTGACCCCATTCCTATTGGAAATTGAGAGACTAGAATGAAGAATGAATACAAGAGCCAGGTGTACTAGAGACATTTTCATCTAGAAGAAGTGGCTTCTGGCTTCTCTTGACATTTGAACTCAAAATGATGAAATGAACAATGCAAAAAGAAGTAAATTGGAATGAAATGTATGGAAATTTATATTTGAAAAAATGCATATAATAATTGTCATTTTGTATTATTATTGCGTATGCTGACGTGTGTTTCATAGTCATCATGTAAGAGACGCATGCAAATTAAGTAGTTTCCTCACGCAGAAGAGTAGCTCCATTAGAATATGAAAATTTAGCTTACAATGATAATTGCAACTTTGATATGATTGATGAGTGTAGAGTAAAAAGTTGGGTCCTTCAAGCAAAATGCAAAATTTGGCTTGATTAACAAAGGGAGAATGGCAATAAGTTTATCAAAGTTTATTCTATACTAAAAGCCTGTTGAAAAAGGATATAATAACAATTCAATTATTGTTTTTCTTTTACAAAAAAATGCCAGACAAGAAAGGGGAAAAACATGAGTCTTTTTTGTTAGCAATTTGTCCCTCTTTGTCTTCTCGGTACAAAGTCAAGTCATCGTCATCAAGTCAGGCCAGAGTGTCAGACTATATCCAATATGTGACCTTGGTTTTGGTTTCATTTCATGATAAGCATCACATCAGCATGACCAGTGATGCGTAGACAAGTGTCACTATCAACTATCATGTTTTCCAAAGCAATATAAATATACAATGCCTACTTCTACTTCTACTGCGAAATTTCTCATAAAAATAAAAATTATCTCGATTTGATTAGCAAAAAGATATCTTAACTGAACCTTGCTAAATTATAAATTGTATTAGGTACTTATGTATTCAGTACATAAACACTCGTAATTTAATAATTATATTAGTTGTTTGCTTGCCAAGTAGTTTCTGTTACAGAAACACTACAAAAAATTGACTTTTAGCTATAAACTTATTTTTTGCAATTTAATTTGCAAAAGTAAATGCCTCTCTGCATTAAAGTGCATTAATATGTATGGCGATGACGGAGTTTCTTTCATGAAATTAATTTTTATTACTTGTGGGAGGAAACGCTATATATCTCTCCACCATTTTGAATTGAATATAAGCAAGCCGCCTCAATTATAAGTAATAAGTATATACCATTCATCAGTGTATATATAGAGTATAGCTAAATAATTTGCAATTAGCAGGGGATCACTTGTAAGAATGTTTATTGACTTAACAATATTCCTAACTATTCAAAGACAAATTATACATCGCAGAAGCGAATCTGACGAGACCTCGGCAAGTCAGTCTATATATATGTACCTTCTACATAGTATATGCATTTCAATCTTAAAATCCCTCCTCTCAATCTCCTCCTCCTCCCTTCTCGTATTTACTGAACAAAAAGAGACTTGCAATTTACTGCAATAATAGATGCAACTTAAAAGTTTGGGTTTAAAATGGCGTTGCAAATAAAGTGCAGCGAGTTGGAACGGTGTCAGTGAAACGAGAAGAAATGGAAGAACAATGTATTCTAAACCAATAATATATGGATATAAATATAAACATATAAATCTTTTAAGTGTACACGATTTGTTGAACACTAAACCGTACAATTTGCAACAAAAGGCATTCACTTTTAGATACACACCTTCTCTATTAAAGTAATAAGTGTATAGCCTTCAGCTCTCGTCAATTTTCCTATTCCTACATATCATCCCATCAACATCATCATCATTGGAAAAAAATCTGCAAAATCATACGAGCAACGAGCACCGTGGCTAATATCCTTTTTGTTGTGAAGGGATCTTTCTATATATAGATGATTATAAGTGGATGCTAGTGCTAAACTACCAAATACCAAACACCAACTGTCAAAATCGTATCGTAACGTAAAAGCAAGGTTATTATTACTATTACAATTGCCATTCAAGAATCAACTCCAAACTTCTTACGTATACTGAGTACTCAGGAATAGGAAAAAACAATTTTTATTCCTTATTTTTTTTGGCTGAGGAGATGTAAAAAAAACTTATATGAACATAAGTAGATATACCTGACCTTTCATAGGCTTTCTCATGACTCATTCAATATTATTAGCAACAGAAAAATTTAGCGTGAACATGCAATTCCCCAATGTTGAATACAGATCTACAAATCCAATCAACTTCTCACTTTTCCTTTTTACTCGTAAAATTTCAAGGTAAAAAAATGTTCTGTTATAAAAGGTATTTCGGAGGAATTAAGCCATGTCGAATGACATAAGCTGTGGGCATGGTCATCTAGTCGGCCGACGACGCCATGCGCCACCGCCACCATTCATCATCGTATGTCCCATTAGTTTTGGTCTCTCTCTTGTTCTTTTTTCTGACTGTATTATTCCTATTCGGTCATTCCTCCCGAGAAATAGGGAGGAAGATGAAATGATGAAATGAAAAGGTAACCTTTTTTCTGCTCAATCTCAAGATGATAAAAAAGAAGGTGGATGAAAATTGCAGGACTTGTTTACATGTCCATCTTCATTTTTTTTATTGCAACATGCATGCATATGCATATAAAAGCGTATATATTATTATCAGCCTTTTTATAATCTGCTTACAAGACACATCTCCAACTTCCCACGTTGGATGTTGGATGTTCCGAATGGCATCACCATCATCATCATTTTCCTGTTGTCGTGTGATAAGTTTGAGTCATGCAGCTCATTTTAGTTTTTCCATTCACCATTCCATTGTTGTTGACAAGCTGTTGCTTGCTAGACGAAGGAAAAGGGAGTTAACAACTTCAAACTTTGCTTTTGACTTAGCTTTTTATATAAAAAAAAATGCAGACATGTACGTGTATTTGATAGCATGGTATTATGTATGGACTTTGACTTTACAAAGGTACATCTTATATAGGTTCTCTACAAATCATGAAATCAACCGGATGAAATCATGAAAATTTCTATTATCAACTTATCCTATGCCTTTGTCTTTCAAGGAAATGGTAATGCTGCATATAATATATCATCTTGATTACAAAGTAAAACGAGCCAGGTTGGCGGCGGAGCGCGGAGGGAGCTGGAGGAAAGATAAAAAAAGGACAGGAAGCACCTGGCTGAAATGAAAGGCCACGTATTATCTATACAACTGGAGGTCTCCAGTCTCCAAAAACCTTAAACGTTTTTTGGGGTATTGATATTTGCATAAGACTAATAAGATAATGAAAATCTTTATTCATTTTATCATTTATTGGAGCCAACAAAATTGAGGAAATGAAAATGATAAGCCAATATCGAGAAGGACATTATATTAATCTATTTAGTTCCACTCTCCCACATTGATTTAATGTTCTATTGATGTATATATGCTTTGATTGACAAAAGTTATTTTAGTTTGGTTCACAGCATTATATTTTTATGCTATTACAAAAGAGCGTGTGAACCTACATGTCAGACAGTCCGACGTCCGACCTTAATGGTGTGCTTAATGTTCAAATAGGCGTATTTCATTTCGCTCATTTTAGGTATCCCATTATTATTCCTCCTCTTCTCATCTCATTCATTCAAGTGATTGGAAGCACGACCAAGAAATGGGAAAGTACTCTATAACTATATACAGCATTCGTAATCAAGTGACAGTTCACGCAATCTCAATATACCTAACTTATTGTTAAGTTATTAGCTATTTCACCTTGAGAGTTGGCGAAACAAAATTGAGCAAAGTGGAGATGGAGAGGTTGCATTTTTGCATTGTAGTTTTGTACCTTTCCTTTTCCTTTGGCTACTGTCTGCAATTTTGTTGTAATAGTAATATGTCTCCGTTGTTCGTATTGAATTGAATGCCTAATCCCTAATATATTATGCATACCTAATTAAAGATGGTATCAAAAAAGGCAACCAGATCTCAAACCTTTTTTTTACCTTGTACAGAACTCGAACTCAAGTATCTTTTAATCGTAATCAACAGCTTAGTACAAATTTGGGTATGACACAACAGGACAGAGATAGAGAGCCACCTGCAATTTATTACCTGATTGATTATGCGAATCCCATAAAAACCACGAGGACTTTGAATGTCTCCAGCTGTTTATTACGTAATAAAGATATGGAGTCGAGACAAGGAAACTCGAGTAATTTGTCGAGCATGTCATTCCTTCGAGGTAAATAAAAATGCAAGTGCACATGAAAATGTCTTGTGTATTTTACAAAACTCTTCCTTTTCTTCTACTTGAATACTTTTTGTAAATAATTCAGGAGACAAAGTTGAAAGTGTAAGTTGTAAGTAGCTTTTTCAAGTCAAATATCCTCTCCAACTCCACTCAAGGAATACTGGATGACTCAACTTGAGACAGACATTTTCTCATGTGAAGTATCCATATCCACTTTTCTATGATTAATCGAGTAGATGATTCCTCCACGCCATCCAGAGACAGTAGACATATAATTCTATATAAATTGTATTTACTTTCAACTTTTGCTCAAAAACTTGTTCCAGTCACGAAAACGACTGGCATCACATCGATTTGTCCATTTTTACCTGAAAATCATTACATAACCTGAGTCTGGCGTGGGAGCGGGATACCCATCAAAATGAAATTGTCCATTTATACAATGCGAACTTATGATGATGATGATCACTATTTAGTTCAAATGTTCATACAAACATACGAGAGGGAAGGTAAAACCCATCACTTTTCAAACACGAACAAGCTCTCCCCTCTGGAATTACTACATTGATTTGAGTAAGCGATTACCCATTAACCATGTCCGTGTCTTTTTTTAATTTTGCTATTTAAAACCGTGTTTAAAAGTTGCATATATGCATACTTATACTATATGCTATTAGAATTAGATCGCGATCGTCCGTGAGAGATAATCATCTCCATCATCATCCCCCTTGTGTTTTTCAATATCTGCCAAAAAAATCAGCAACTGCTGCCTGCTTTTACGTTTGTTGCATTGTATATTCCCTATATCATTTCTCTTTAGAAAGGGAAGTTTTAGATATTAAACGCAATATAGTAATGATGAAAGTAAATCGGTAAAGAACTCTTGTCTCCTATGTATTCACGTGAAGTGATGTGAAGTACCAAGTACCACTCCCTTTTTGTCACTCTTTATGACTCTCTACCTTGCTCGCCATTATCATCACATCGCCATCACCAGCTTTGCAAAAATGTATGTAATGCATGTGCTCTAATTTAATAGGAATTTTTAGATCATGTATGCATTCATTAGGCAAATGTGTTTTTATAGGGTAGGCAGCCAATAGGGAATAGGAATACACTTGCACTACTTGCAGGTACAACACATAATAATAAATATATATGATGAAGGCTTGTCAGTGTATATAGTTGATGTTGAAATATAGTTTAACTTCCTAGAAATAATGCCGTGTGAAAGGCACGGTTAGTAATTTTTTCCTCTATAAAAATGGAGATTATGATCAGTGATCAGCCCCAGACAATGAAATCCCAGAGTACACATCGATTGATTATTCTTTTATCGTTAGGGATCGATAATGTTCATCTGTTCATGTTCTATACCATATTTTTTCGCCATTCGCCTCATCCTCATCATCATCATATTTGCAAAGTAAAAATGAGCAATATACACGTACATTCTAACTTGCTTTCATTTCATTCATCACATCACATCAGCTTCAGCTGTTCTTCATATATGGGGATAATAATGATGAAGGAAAAGCACGCACCTTCTTCCTAAGTTTCTAGAAGATTACAGGGATGCCTGATGTCAGGTGAACGTGACAGGCCATGAATAGGAGCTAATTTGCCCAAAATCTCACTTTACCCCAGAAAAAGATAAGGCAATAATATAAGTTTGCCATAGGCTTATGATTGTACGATTCGCTGTAATGAAGATGGAATAAGAAATCTTCAAGTGTTCTGTAAAGGGAAAGATTGATTTATTCGGGCAGAAAAGCATGTATGTGTGTGTACATAACCTGGTTCTGGTCTGGTTTAGACAAGATTCAATTTGCAGTGCAATGCAATGCAGGTGGTGGTTGAGTTGATTGCGGTTTGAGTTGAATGTTGGATTAGTTGGAACGTTGGAAGGAGTAGCAAAAGCAAAGTATACAATATGATTGGAGTTTTACTAGAAACTAGCTAAAAACTATTGACATATGACATGTCTTTGCTATTTGCAATATACAATGCTTTTGCTTCACTTAATATTGCTCTTGGTTTTGGTTAGATTGCAAATGTAGATTGGAGAGAATCGTTACATTTATACTTGACATGAGAGAAAAAGAACAGAGAGGCTAAAGCGTGCATGTTCTCTTTATGTATAATGAAGTGTTTTTATGTACTTTACCTACATCTACATCGTGCACACACGTCCACATCAGGCTGCGACTACTCTGATTGTGATTGTGATTATTGTTGTGAGAAGGAGCAGAAGAAGAGGAAGGAAACTAGAGTGTGGTATGGACTATGGACTTTATGGAGACTATGTGAATACATGCATGGCTCTTGCATGAAAATGAAAAACTCGATCACTCCAAAAAAGACCATTGACCTTTTTTGATTTTGCTAAAAAGCATTAAGTCCATATACACACTAGGAAAAGGCATGTAAGAAATGGAATGCATAAGAGAATAACGTGGGTCGTGGGTTGAAGAAAAGCGAATCATAATTTTACATTTGAGAATAGATTTTGTGAAAAGAGAATATTAGTTTGTCGAATCCATCATATACGAAACAGGACCAAAGTTGGTAGTTGGTATGCGGAGAAAATCATTACTTACATTAAACAAAGTACATAGGGATCGGTTTCAATAAAAAGTAAGCTGAGTTGAGTGCCCCCCGCTCATGCATACTTACAAATAAACATGATACCTAAAGAAAACTATGTAATATATATTGATTTGATATCCATCTATCCAGTTCCATTTCTGTTTCTAATGCAGAGACACTGAATGGAAAAGCCTTTTTTTAATCGATTGCAAAAATATTAGTTTGCATATGTTTGTTTTGCTTCTTTCCAAGCTCTAAAGCCTAAAGGGACATTGCCCTATTGGTCCAGTGAGCTAATTGTCTCTGAACCCACCTTATATGTATTATGCATTAAGCAATTATTTTAGCATCGATATTCGTGTGAATAATTAAAGAGGATAAAATGAACTAGTTTTTATTACTATATTTTTATAACCGAAAATGACGTAAAATATTCTAAAACATATCGAAAATATCGTTACAATTTTGGAAGAAAGAACGGCCAATTAACCAAATTAACTAGGAATTTTATATACTACCAGTAATTTTCGTATATAAAAAAATTATACTCATTACTTATCTAATTGAAAGTTTACTTCCTTTTGGCTTAAGGGTCTATTTCGCCTATTCCTTTTGAATAATAATAATTACTCCCGCCAAAATGGTTAGTATCGTCATTCTCATAAACCAATTAATCCGCTATATGACAGCCGAAAAAACGTTTTATGATAGTAAACGTGAATAACTTCGAATAGGAGGAAAATATTTTTTGCATGGCCCACATAACATGCTTATTAAAATCATATAATATCTGTAGTCTTGTCGTGAGTTTGTTTGGGCATATAGAAGTGTACAACATACATACAAATTCCTACAGAGATTAAAGAAAAGACGGCAAATCTTTAAAACAAAAAAAGAGCATCCGCCGAAACCGTTTACAGCTCTCATTTCATTCGATCTCATCTCATATACCATTCGGGAAAATGAGCACACACATCACATTTTTTGTCAAAAGCTAAAAAAAGAAATCTTTTTATGACCAAAACCAATCTTCATCGACACGATGATGAGATATATATGATAACTAACAAACGATGCGATCTGATGTGATACGTGATTATAACATGTGTTCTACCAACAATTTATCACCTTTTTCTTCTTCACTACCTTTTTAATAGGTTAACGAGGATGTTAAGTATAAATCCCGTTTTACGACTTGAGTAAATTCTCTCTGTAGCTTCTATATATTTTATTGAGTTTGATTCCTCCCCTTAACTAAAGGAAGGCAATCTGAAAAGAAATGCGATAATTTCGTGCTTACCTTTTTTAATATACAACTTCTTGTTTCTGCAGATACAACATATCACACTTCGTTAATGATTATCCTATATGTGAATGTGCTTTAACTCATGTACTTTTCGCTTGAAGCCCTTTATATCGTCTTGAATTAGCATCGTCGTCATTCCATATCTCAAAATCTTATTTGTAAATGTAACACTAAATGAATATGGTTTGGGGGCATATTTTTCTCCTTGTCTTGTTTCTGTTTGTTCCTCCTTTTTATAGTGTACAAGTTGCTCACACACACGACAAGACAACAAGACAAGGTATTATACTGTCCAAAAGATTACAATCTTGTTATTTCATTGCGTTTTCATCAAGCAGCCCCTGCAATTACAATATACTATACAATGCAGGTAAACTGCAAGAATGCATACGTATTTATATACTGTACTAGCTGTACATTCACATCATTTGTTGCATTGCAAAAGGATTTTTACACTTGTATTTTGTACAACAATGTGTAAGCAATATTCTCAGAGACTTCTAGACTACAATAATATTTTAATGTTTATTATTGCATTGCTTACATTTTTCCCCCGTCGTTGCTCAATCTGAAACTGCTCAGGTGTGATTTCCTTAATAGAATCGTGCAATTTGCCGATTGCACTCATGTTGTTCCTCATGAGGATCATGCATGCTTAGAAAATTTATATGTATACCTTGTTGATATGACATATATGTAAGATACAAGCTCAACTTTGAAATCATGTGAGAGAGATACTTGTCTTGTTGCTTTTTTTTATTCTTGATCATGTATATCATTCATATCACTTCATTTTGCATTTAATTGTGCCACAATACGAGTATATATCATACTTGTACATTAATTTATACCTAGCTACCGCAAATATACGTATGTCTACGTCATATATTTATAAAGCCTTTTGAGACTGCTCCTTTTTGGATGTGACATGCTTTGGATTGGCGTTGGCAGTTTGCACTAATGAAAAAATGCGGTTGGTTGAATTTAAACTATTCAAACCAACTTGAAATCCCGACATTCTTTTTGCAAGCGTCTCGTGTTGACTGTTGAGAGTTAAGTATAAAATCTGCATATTAAATTACAAAAGAGAGCTACTTTGATTGAGAGCTTTTGCGCAGGGCAGCCAGACAGCAGGGTGACCGCACACCTGAATAAATGAAGAATTCCTTCTTCTTGTTTTGCAAGTTAAGAGATATTTAAGTCAGGTTTTTGGTGTCGTGTTGTAGTCGCATGTATCTGCGGTAGTTGGTAGTGGCAGGGCGGGCGGCTGTTCTTGATGCCTATAAAATGGATATGAAGGTCGATACAAAACTTTTACACTTGAGTTTGAGTCATGATGATAATGTGATCCAACTTAAGGATGTCTACATTACATGAGGAAAGTCGTATATAGAATATTTTGGTGCTATGCGGACAAAGCTACAAAACAACAAAACTGATTTACTTTCATCATGGATTCTCGTTAATTTTCTTACAAAAGGAAGGTGTCACATGAAAAATTAGGCTTTTAGGCCAACACAAGGACAAGGCTGGATATTGTTTCTTAACACACAAGCTAAAAAGCTACAAATAAAATAGGCAATCGTGTAGAGAGAAAGGGGAGGAGAAGAACAAGAATTACTTTTCTTTTTTCTTCTTCTTCCTTTACATATCCTTCACAAACTCTTTTTCTTATGCGGACAGTGCACACCAAAGTTTCCTTCTGATTTCTGAATAGGAGGACGCAACAAAAGGGAGGTAATTTGTACATCAAAAAGTTTCAAAAACGGTTTCTGCATAAAATAACGATTCTTCCTTTTTCTTCTTCTTCTTGTGAGTCTCTTGTTGTTTCGCTTGTGCCGCCAAGTGCGATGCGACTCTAACATTAATCATGGCTTTAGCTCTATAGCATTTATCATTCTTGTGTATAGTATACTGTATACACACATCCCTTTGAAAGTTTGAATAACATGAAAAATACTTGTGCTCACACATCACATCAAACAGACGAAAGAAAAGAAGGGAAATGATTAAGACTCTCGGAGAGAAATGTAGTCACATTCAAGGAATAAATGAAAGAATGAAGGGAATGAGAAGCTAAAATAAGAGCACATACCTAAATAGATATCCTTTGTTGGCGAAACGAGTTAAGTACGTATATTCTTTTAACACACACACACAACATCACCAAAAACTTTTGTCCTTTTAGGCTTTTTTTTATTGAATATAGGTTACGAACCTAACCTACGATCAAAAACAGTTTTCCAAATATTGATGCAAAAAACTTGTGTAAAATGACCAGAATGAAAGTTGAGAAAAGCTGGTTCGCTCGTTGCATTTGTATGGATATTATATGGGCTTTCGTGTGAAATACAATGCAATCTCGAAGTTTTTGTTACATGTTAGATCCATATTAAATGGGATTGTTCACAGGTTTTATTCTTTGTTCACTATCATCATCATGATCATCATGATCATCATGTTGGCTAAATATTTGCATAAAACAAGTGGCTGCTGAGCTGAGCAGAGGCTTCTTCTTCTGACTTACTGAAAGTTGTGTGCATTTCAAAATTTCAACACCTCGTTTTAAAACGAGAACCTGATCATATCAAAATTATATGATATGATTTTGATGTGATAAATAATTGGGAATTTGGGGTGACTTTCACAAAAAAACTGTATCAGATCAAATCAGGAAGACAGGCTTTTTGCATAGGAATAAGAAATTATAAAAGACAGCAAACAATTTCATTCAAATTTCATATTGCATATAAATTTGTCATTTGTAGGAAAATATATGTATCACATGATGATAATTGTTTGATTACTACACGTACGTAATAATATATGTATATATCAGTATATCATCATCATCTTCTTCTTGTCCCTCCTAAAGTCCCAAATATCGAAAGCAAATATACAAAATGTATGAAATTAAAATGCAATTTATCTCTCCTTAACTTTCTACTTGTGTGTCTAAGCTGTCTCGTTAAATGTATTATAAATTTCCTGTGAGTATAGTGTCATGTCAAAAATGAAATGAGGTGAGGTGATATCTACCTATTTGATGTGAATTTGATGAGATGATGAATGCATTTGTTGCAATTACAATTTGCAATGTCTAGGTCTAGTTTTGCGTTTCATCTTTCTAAATACGTATAATTCGTATTCACTCGAAAATTTATAATGAAATATGAAAGACACATAGACATCCTGTTTTAAGGTAGCTAAATCATTTATGACAAGATGCCCATGATGGCGATGATGATGACTATGACGATGGTGATGTTTTTATAGCAGTAATATAAAGTAGCAAACTGGCTGGCATGATTGATGGACCTTGAAAAATTGGGCTTCCGCGTATTTCACAATTTGCAATCATAATAGTCTACAATTAGGTACTCCTATGCTTAAGTGTATTGTTTTTATGAGCATTTTGAGCCACTTGAAAAAATATACTTTCATAAAGTCATTTTCGTTTGGGATTTACTTTGATATTTTATTACACCACCACCATCATGGGAACTTTTTCTTAGCAGATAGCGGATGCATAAGGAAAAGGGATACATAAAACTTCCTAAACATTTAATTTCATTTGACAGAAAAAGATGTAACAAGAATGAGCAACACATGTTGAAACGACACTGCAGAGACCTACTGTCCTCGTTAAGTCCTCGTTTAGATTTTGCATTTTGCAAGTTCAAAATTATGTTCGTATTATTCTGCATTTTTCATTATGAATTATTTGCGCTTCCATCCATCCATATCGTGTCTATATTGTACTTATATATTGACAGTTTTTAAAGTCCAATTTAGTCTACAATTGTCACAACACAAGGAAGCTAGTGAAGAGGAAAAGAGTTCATGAACATCTTCTTGATATAAATCGCTCTTAATCATGACAAATTTTTTTATATCAAATCAAAATTCACAGGGGTTCGTTTTCAAGTGGAGAAGGTATATAAGTATATAAGAAGTAATAAAAAAGTGCATTCTCATTATATTCCGCTCAAGCCTCAAGGGAATCCTTTTACTTGATTGAAGATTGTGATACATACTAATTTCCTACTTATATTTACCATATAAACATTAAAATGTAGGTACATATATTTTGCAACATTGCAAAAAATTCATTTGATTCCTTCCACAAGTTTATAAATCTTATCATACGTCGTACATATAATTTTTTAGGCTTCCTTTTATCAGAGACTTTGATCCCAGTATACCTCATACCAAAATAAGCAGACGAAAATGGTTTCAATCTTTGAAATTATACAGACTAAATAATTTTTTACAGACTGATGACTATGACTTCTCCTTCTCTCTCTCTATTATTCCCTCCCTCATTCCAACATCCAACTTTCTTCTTCTTGGTCTAGGTCACTATTATTTCATTCATTCATTCATCATTTTCATTATATATTACTATTGTTGAGGAACAAAAAAACTGCAAGGGTATTGCGAATTTGCATACAACAACAATGCTGAATACCAAAAGACGTTTTAATTGAATGGCAATGGCAGCTCACTCACATTTCATTTCTAAAACCCACATGCGTACTTTATATATTTATGCATGATGCATGCAACTCATTCAATTTTTTGCAGTTGACTGCATCTTTTGTTGAAACCGGTTCAAAAAAAGAAGATTTTGTATAGATTTTCGAATGAATTCTTCGATTGTTAAATTTAATACGAAGGCTCATCTCCTATCACCTATATCCATGTGAGGTAAAAATATATAGAGAAAAAGAAATAAAAATTCAACATTTTGAAATCATGCTCATCTTCATCTCCTTTTTATACAAAAGCCAAGGGGCAAACTAGTGAGCAATAGGGCAATGGGTAATGATGAGATGCACATCCACATCCATCAAAATTCATCCCCTCAAAACCTTCATTGTCTTTTTTTTATGAGGGAAAGGCTTCAAGAAGTTGAGGAATGTAATGAACCCTCTAATTAGCTAGGATTGATCTATGCACTTATTGACAGGAACCTACAGTTATT